>CADEHL010001294.1:2461212-2708712 GCA_902827135.1 Harpagifer antarcticus | reverse complement strand
TTTTTTTGGTCGACGGTGGAAATTGATGCGAAATTGCAACTCTTTACAATGTAATATGTGTTGTTTGGTGCAGGGAAATGAAAACACACACATTCATGACAAGCACTATGAGTAACATAAATCAGGTCTCCCCCGTTGTGTTCGAACCCACGTCACCAACTGGAATGCATCGCCACTGGACCATCTTCAGGGAATATCATCATAAGGAACCAGAGGAATATTGAAGATCAGGGTGAAGGCGCAGAGACTTCCTTTTCATCAACCTGCAAAGAAACACAGTTTACAGATTTCAAACTGGAACACGTTCACACTCAAGTAGATGAAACCTCTTCACACTGACAGTCTAATTATTATTTATTATCACACAATATATGGAATATGTCATTATAATAACTTAAGAGACTTTTAAAGAGGCCCTATCACACTTTTCGGGGTTTTCCCTTCGCTGTGGAGTGTTATAGAGGTGTTTGTGCACATACTGTAGTGACATCACATGCAACACTCGCGCTTCTATTGGCTAGCGCTCCAACACATTGTACATGATAGGCTAAGGGGCAGGTAATTCCCCGACATATCTTGGTGGTGGTTGACCAATCACAACAGAGCAGGCCAGCTAACCAATCAGAGCAGACTGAGCTCTGGTTTCAGACAGAGGGTGAAAAGAGGTGCTGCAGCACAGGCAGTATGATAACACAAATACATTATAGCATGTAAACATGTCACATTAGAGGCACACATACAACTATGAACCTAATCTTTTAGTTTCCTGAAAAGGACTATACAAGTCTCATGTATTATTATTATTATTATTAATAATTAATTTATAATATGTCCTAAAAGTTTTGTATCTATGGTTGAAGGAGAACTTTTTGTGCAATGTTGCAAATCAATAAGCAAGCCTGCATGTTGGGGTTTTAAGCCTTGTTCAGTCATAGAATATGTGAAATGGCTTTCTTCCTCTATATTACAAGTAGACTTAATGTGTTTTTGTTATTCAGACATTAGTTGAAAGGTGGTGTCTACACGCTGTTACTATCTCTCTCTTTGAATGCTGAGTGGCTGAGCAGTGGCAGACCAATGTATTAGGACATTTAATGGCAAAAACAACCCAAAAAAGCAATCATCAATATACTCAGCCAATTGATCATATATTACAACCGCCCAATCCTAGTGTCCATCCATATCATCCATTTGGCTCAAACACTATATTAGGAAGAGCATGACTATAGTTGCTAAAGATTGTTATATTAAAGCTTATTGCAATAATTGCTGATGAAAGATAAGCAACTGTGCCCAAATACTGATGTGTAGGGAACATTCATTGTCAAAAAATATAACCTTAAATCATTATAGTCTACCCTAGCATTGATTGTAGTGATCAAATCCTCCCTTTTATTCCTTAATTAGTGCATTTACCTGGTGGGAAGGAACAGATAGTGTCGGAGCATCACAATTATTATGTGTCTCCATAAAGCTTATTATGCATTCCGCTCGGCTGCTTTGGTATGGACGGGACATCGAGAGGAGAAAGAGATGGCTCAGCATTACTTAACACGGCCATTTAAATGCACATTCTGTCTCGGACTCTCATAAATACCACAGAAGACACAGCGACACACACACACACACACACACACATACAAATGAATATATTACCCGGCATAAGCACACACAGTGTTTTGTCTTGTCTGCCATAACTTTTCAAAATAATCCTTTGACGATGGCCGTGTGGGTTTTTGCGGCTGCCTCCTAAAGAGTGTGCGTTTGCACGTAAATGCACAGTGTATGCATACTTGTGCGTGTGTGTCTTTCGTATTGTGAATCCTCTGTCAGCACATCGTGTCAGGGGCTGGCTAGGACTTTCAGAAATGCAGGCACAAGCATATCTTATTTGGATTATGTATAAAACACTGATAGAGGCCGTCTGCTTGCATCAATCAGGGGAGCGAGAGGGAGAGACGGAAACAAGACAAAGAGGGAGTAAAGGGAAGTGTAAGCCTGTGGGGTGAGACGGGAATAAGGAAGTGAAGGTGTATGGTGAGTGAGTATCTACAATACAGCAGCGTTTAAATATGCAGAGGAGGAGAATTGGTTGACGGAGAGATGAGAACTTAAGATTCAAAGGGGGAGCGGAGGGAGAAAGGGAGAGAGATTAACAAAGGTGAGGTGGTGCATGAGAAATTTGGTATACACAGTATTTATTGGAGAAATAGAGAGGCTGAGAAAGAGGGATGGTGAAGGAAGGAAGGGAGAGAAGAGGACGCGGAGGAGAGGGGAAGGCTAGCCAGGAGGTTTGATTGATGGGCCATAGACAGGGCCGGCCGTTCTCTAGAGCAGAACCACTCCAGCACTGGACACCCGCCAGACACTGCAGCCCTGGAGAACCCTTGTGTGTGTATGTGTGTGTGTGTGTGTGTGTGTGTGTGTGTGTGTGTGTGTGTGTGTGTGTGTGTGTGTGTGTGTGTGTGTGTGTGTGTGTGTGTGTGTGTGTGTCTATGACTGGATGTGTGTGTGTGTCTATGACTGGATGTGAGTGTGTGTGTATGCAACTGTCTATGACTGGATGTGTCTGTGTGCTGTGAGTGTGTCTGTGTGCGTATGGACTTATGCAAAGCTCTTCTGTTACAATCTGATGACGCAGACACACGCAGCGAGGGCAACAGAAACAGGTGTGGGTGACAACTGAGTGTCTAACATTGTGTGTGTGTGTGTGTGTGTGAGTGTAGGTCCACTTTCAAATCACGATTATCCTGACCCAAAATAATTACAAATTACAGCATGATCCCAATACTCATTAATACTCTATTAGAAACATATATTTGGACATTTGTATAAATAAATAAACAAAAACGTCAACATAGTGAAACCAGTTTTGTTGCATATTAGTAGTTAAATAAGGCAACATTTGTCCCTTCTTTACTATGATTGTGAGTATTTTTAAGTCTTTCATGTGGCGATGTTGACCACTATTTCTTGAAAAATAATTCACTGAAATCAACTTTTATTTATTTTACAGCATATCATATATTGTGTGTGTCTGTTTGCATAATCATCTGCTTATAAGCATATGTGCTATGTGCCATTGCATGTTACATTCATATATTGAGATATCTATCGTATATGTTAAGCATACATGCATGTTTATTTATGCAGATTTGTACACCTGTGTGCTTGTTTCAGTGTGTTCATGTGCAGGTGTACTCTGCAGGTAGCGTACGATGGCTCAATGTGTTACCTAATCACCTCAAGGCTATGTACAGACAGGCAGCTCATATTCCACATTTCCTGGCACATCCCTGGAAGTAGATTGCCTTGATCAAGCCCAGGCAGAACTACAAGTTGAATAAATAAAAGTTTGGAAATCAAAAACTAGAGCGCTGCATCAGATTAAAATCACAATGCTCAGTCTCGGCTTGGACATTGTAGACTTAATTAAGTGAACTGTAATGTAATCATATAGCGATGACAAGCTGAATATCCACATGAAATACAAACACAGTCTAATGAACCAGCACAGGAAGCAGCATCAACATGTGCATCATATTTGATTTCAAACTAGATGAAAACCTAAAACAAAACAATGAGTCTTCCCAAGGCACCACCATTCAAAAGCCGACCACCAAGCATCGCCTAGTTGTTACCAGTGTACAACAAATATATAACTCTGATCCACCAATGGTAAATGGACTGCATTTGTAAAGCCTTTTGTTCCAGTCTTGCCACCCCTTAAAGCACTTTGACTAGGTGAATGCTGCATTTAAAATGTAAAACACATTCATACTGTACAGAGGCAGATACAAGTTGCCACCTTCAAACATCCTTTATGTCCATGCCATTGGGAGAGAGGTGGGGTTAAGTATCTGGCCCAAGGACACATGGACATGTTTACTGCAGGGCCTGGGTATCAAACCCCCCACCTTCCACTGGGCCTGGTGCTAGTGAATTTCTACCACCCACTACCCGTAGAGATTGGGAGGAGATACATGCTTCTATAATTTTAAGTTTCTACGTAAAAAAGACACATTGCAACCTTTGACGCTAAGAATGAAGCCAACACAAAAGGGCCAAACATTGTGTTGGACCCCAATTGCCAAATGCCTTACTTCACGTTACCAGATCGGTAAAATAAAAAAGGTTTTGGTCTCTAATTTCTCTGTTCATGGCAAGTACGGGGGTTGAATTTGGAAAGAACTCACCCATTTGAATTTATATCACAGCTTAAAGTTATGCTTATACAGGAAATGTGTTGCTTTTTAATTCATTTGGAGGCATCAAGGTTCAGTTTAACACTGTGATCTCGATGCTTTCAATTCTATCTTCATCTTTGAAATATGTTTTCACTGCTGAGTCAGCTTCAAACCCTGCCTGCTTCTCCCTAAAATTACTTTTTAGTATTAAGTATAAATATACTTAACATTTATTTAGTCAGTGCAGTGCGACACATTGTGGGCTCAATGGTAGAGTAGCTCCAGCAGTGCAGTAATGGCATTCTACATAATAGAATCTTGTCTGTATAATAAAAATAAGTTTTTTAGCCGGCAGTCTTTGAGCGCCTTCTGTGGACTTTTACATTTCACCTTTGGGATATCCTGACCGCTAAATGAAAGTGTGTGTCCTCCAGTTTCCAGCTTGCTCAACAGAAATGTGTGAATTGACATGCATAAAGTAAGCCATTGCACAAGAGAACCCCGAAAACGATATGTACCTCAAGCTTATAGCCAGTTACATAATCATAAAAAATATAATCTCATTCTCTCAATCTTCAGCACCGCTTGAAATCGGACTTCAAAATTGTCCTTAACGTCACTCAAACGAAACACTGACGTAGAGACTGTGATCAGTCAGCTGTGACTGCTGCACGGAGCATATATTAGCCTCCTCTGTAGCTGATACTGGCTGCTGAGCAATTCTGTTCCCTGACGATATACTGCTGAGACATGAAGTGTAGAAATACATCTCAATATTTTATTCAACATACAGCATGCTTTTTTTGGTTTCCTATTAAAAACAGGTTTTGGAGTAATGATTATGAAATGAATATGAATGATTATGTAAGAACTAAGATGAATCGACATAATCAGAATAATAATAATCATAATCATCAGAAGCCAACCTCCTATCCATCCCCACCCGCACCAATCACCGGACCTGGGGGGACAGAGCCTTCTCTGTCGCTGCCCCCTCCCTCTGGAACTCACTCCCCCAACCCATCAGAGAGTGCACTGACCTCACCACCTTCAAAAAACTCACAACAACTCACCTCTTCAATCTGGCTTTTAATGTGTGATTGTTTTTGTATTATTTGACTTTAACTTTAACTATATATTTATTTGTTGTTCCTTTCTTTTCTTTTCACTATATCTGTAAAGCGTCTTTGAGCACCTGTAAAAGCGCTAACAAATTAAATCTATTATTATTATTATTATAATAATGGGTAAATATATTAAACCAAACAGCCTCTGGTGTTGAAGTGTTTTTCAGGTTTAGTTAAACTAACTGATGTTTTAGTCCATGGTTTGTTTATCTGGCTCAGGGAGTTCATGCATCCCACCCACCTCAAAGTGACCTTGGGCAAGATCCTTAACCCCAAGTTACTCCCATTAGGGGTGGGCAACATTTGATATTGATCTGATACCAAGTAAATACAGGGCCAGTATTGCCTACTACAATACCAATATTTTAACTTAGAAAGTCAGCTTGTATAAAACTCCTAAAACTCTCATCTTCAACCGTATGAGTTTGATCGTCCTTTAGAATCATTTCCAGCAAGGCCTCTGGTGATATCCATAGCTCTTGGGGAATCACCAAGGTGAAACAATAATACATACACGTAGTCTAAATATAGGAATGATAATGTTCCTTTGACAGTTAATACAAAAGGGTTATTATATTCAGCCATGGTTATATTTCAGGTTTGAGGTATATATGTTTTTAAAAAGGTACATATTTTTCAGTTCCAGTCAAATATTAATTTAGATATATTACTATGACTGTCTGAATAGTCTATATTGAATCAGTCTGGAAAATAACTAATTTACATAACTATGATGACCTATTAAAGTTTGAAGGAAAACATTAACTAATGATAGAGATGAATACATCTTATTTTCTCTTCTATAAATCAGCTACCTGGATGTTGGGACTTCTGTGTTTGGGGTCTGGTTGTGATTAGGGGATTCCCCTCCCCCTCCCTCCGTTCACTTTGCAGCTCGGAGTTCTCTTTCGGGTGTGTTTTTAGAAGTTTGTATACATCTGTGGTGTTGCCACAGTACAGTACGTCATTTGTTTTCTGCAAACATCGCAGCTTGCAATGTTTTGTGCATTTTCTGCAGCCGTAAAAAAACACCAAACGGCAGCCAGCAGCACTCACACTATAGCAGGGGAAGAGGAGAGGAGGGGGAGCATGAGTGAAGTGAGTGAGAGGAGCAGTGTTTGCACATGCACAGCCAATATGGTGTAACGGGAGTTATGTACTGACGTAGAGAGAGAAACTGCAACTTAAAGTGGACCTATCATGCTATATAGCATTTGAAATGTTTGGCTCTATGATACCTGATGTACTTATATGATTCTGTTTTCTTCAGGGTTGTGTCTTCCTGGTCGTATGTACTTATTGTAAGTCGCTTTGGATAAAAGTGTCAGCTAAATGCAATGTAATGTAATATTTGAATAATATATTGTAGGGCCATACCTATATAAAACATGTCTGTGAAGTTTTTTTTTCAAAATATCAAACAGATTATGCATTTTAGCCATGCCTCATTTCGCTCTATTTGCTCTATTCCAGCCCTGTTTCTGCAAGGGCTGATTCTGTGGCAAATGAGCTGCAGCTGACCACGCCGCCCTGCAAAGGAGGGGGGGCGAGTCACGAGCGTCATGTTACCATGCTGTTACCATGCTGTAACCAGGCTGTTACCATGATGTTACCATGCCACGGCAACCTCTCATTCCCCTGATAGGCGGAGCGTTGCCCATGTAGGCGTCACCGCCCACTATTCCGGGCTGACGTCGGGTCGGATGGAATCTGTATCCGCTCGTTGTAGCCCCGTTTTTAGAGATTTGGGTATGGAGGAAAAGAGAGAGGGTTGTGTTTTCTGACACTTGGTGAGTTCCCTGGAACACCGGGGACACATATTCATGTATAAAAGACGTACAAAAGTGCATTTTGCATGATAGGTCCACTTTAAGTATCGATCTCATAACGCAAGTATTGATCAATACCGATACCAATGTTTGTATTGATACATAGATATCTAAGATCGATCTGCCCACCACTAGCTCCCATAGTCCACTGCATTGAAGTGTCAGCTACATGTCATGTGATACATTGTCAATCTAATTCTTGTTCAGATAAAACCAAGCGGCAAACTCTGGGGAACAGCCAGGACGCCAATACGGAAGTGCCACACACTGCAGTTCATACATGGGCCGCTAGGGACTGGCTGCAGAAAGGACCCATTTCCATAGACCCCCATGTTAAAATGCCCAACTTTACAGCAGAAAAAAACATGTTTCTACCCATGGATGCAATAAATATTATTATCGATATAGTTAGATTCCACCTTCATGATTATGAATCTGTGAGTGAATTGTTTTCTAACAAGACCCTTTTATTTATATTAAGTCTTAATGTGTTTGCATAAATTAGGGCGTGGTCACTTTGATGGACACGTACATGCCTGCTAGGCTACAACCATAGAGGCTACAACGTTAGTTAGTCGTAGTACTGTACTTGACCCTTTAGCTTTAGCCGTGTTCGTGGTGATTGTGCCTTTTAGGGAATATTGTTACAAATACCAGACAATTAAAATGTCGTGCTGTGCGCTTGAATGTACTAACAGAACTTCCAAGAAGTCTAAAATGATAATATTATACATGTTAACCCTGTTCGCAGGTGTTTGTGTGCTTGGTAGCTTAGCTTGTTACTTATTAGCCAGCTAAGGACGTAACCCTTTATACATACATATACATTTTAGTTTATGATTCAGCCTTGGGTAAGACTTTTATAGTCTATGGCTATGACGCCCATAATGCTAAACGGGAGCAAATGTTAATAGGGGACCCAATTATCCCAGTGGTGGCCGCCGGAGCTAACGGAGCCGCAGGGTGCTAGCTCCAGCCGGCGTCCCGGAGCTAGCCCACTGCAGCTCCGTTAGGTCCAGGCGGTGGAGTCCGTCTTTTCTCAACTTGTGAATGACAAGCATTAAGAATAACAAAATATAGCTAATTCTCTTGCAGATTGACTCATTTGATTATGAATGTAACGTTTATATAGGGGAACTACACTGTTAGCAGTAACTTGGTATGCATGTATTTCATGTTAGCTTAGCTTCTTAGCTTGAGCTAGCTCTGTTTACTTCCAGTTCAGAGGCAGCAGGTCCCGCCTCGGCTCCGCCTCTTTGCCCTTATTTGGAGCAGGCGGGATTAGACTCTGACGTCACAGTCGAGCCGTTAGTGGCCGACTCCGTCTACTAAGGGCTTCACGGCAACTCTGCAGAATCCTATGGGTGACGTCACGGACACTACGTCCATTTATATATACAGTCTATGGATAAAACAAACACATTCTCACTCACACATGCAAGTTACAAACAGACAACAGAGGCACCCGTATGTGTCTATGAGAGACACATCAAGCATTTAGCTAATTACAACGTTAACCAATATTCAGCTTTATTGTAAAGTCAGAGTCTTAATTGTAAAGAAAGTCTGCTTAGGAAGGATTGGTCGACGTCCAGCGCTCCGTCTTTTAACCTCTTTTCCTTTCTCTTTCTTTCCTTAGCAACCTTCATTATAGTCCTTGACAGTGGTCTGTACTGGATTAACAACGTGTCACATGTTAAGAATTTACAATCAGAATTGAGTATTCAACTAAGCCATGTAATACAAGTTGTTAGTCGCCTTAAAGGCCTACACAGTTGTTATGCTATACCACATTGCCCTTCACTGGATGTATAATGAGCTGCACTAAACTACATTTCAGCATTTCAAATTATTTTGCGGTTATTTTGGTGAAAGTAACTAAAAAAGTAACTAAAGTAGTGTAACTCATTACATTTCAGAGACAGTAATTTTGTAATGTAACTTATTACTTTCAAAAGAGAGTAATAAGTAATATGTAAATTACATTTTGGAAGTAACTTGCCCAACACTGCTGACAATAAGCTTAAAGGTGGTAAAGGTAGGTAATTCACTTCAGATACACTTGTTGTTATATTCCATGGAATGCTCTTAACATCCCGATAGCAATGAATAAATGAAATGCTTTGACAATAAATATATACAAATATTTCATCTGTGGAAGCCGTGGCGCTGTAAAAAGCACGACCAATCATCTGAATCGGCCCGGCTAAAATAACTGGATGGCCTATCTGCCTGTCAGCCTTCCATCTGTGCACAAACTTATCTCGTGCCCTCATTGGTCATGTGCGCGTTCGTGTGTGTTGGAGAAGGGGCTCTGTAAGGAAGTCTGAAGGAAGAGGCATATTTTTTTCGGTTGTGTACTTTCAAATTCTAGCGCACTCAAGCTGGTTTCTCCATTCTTACCTACAGTACCTACAGTAGGGCCACCTTAATCCAAGTCATCGACAGAGTAAGGGCATAAAGGTGAAATTATGATTAATTCATTTATTCATTTTCTTATCAAGCTCCACATTTGTGGAATCAGCTTCCAGTTTGTGTTCGGGCGGCAGACACCCTATCCGTTTTTAAGAATGCGCTTAAGACCTTCCTTTTTGATAAAGCTTATAGTTAGGGCTGATTAGATTCAGCCCCTAGTTTTGCTGATATAGGCTTAGTTTGTCGGGGGACATCTTACTTCTTCCTTCTCTCTGTCTATACCTGTGTACTCCATGTTCCGATTAACCCAGCTTCCCCAAATTTCTTTCTTTTTGGTGTCTATATACGCTGGGATCCGGAGTCATGGATGATCCTGCGGTCCTGTGTCCTGCATCACGAGCCCTGGATCTTGAGTCGTGGCTGTGGTCCTGGATCATAGGTCCTGGATGGATATCCTCGTGGATCCATCTTCCTATTACACACACATGCATTTCCAAACATTTGGACTACCTATGTTGCAAATGTATTATCTTTTGAATTTACACACGGCATCTATTGCACGTCTGTCCGTCCTGGGAGAGGGATCTCTCCTCTGTTGCTCTCCCTGAGGTTTCTCCCATTTTTCCCTTTAAACTGTGGGTTTTCTCCGGAAGTTTGTCCTTGTATGATGTGAGGGTCTAAGGACAGAGGGTGTCGTATTGTCATACTGATATTCTGTACAAACTGTGAAGTCCACTGAGACAAATGTAACATTTGTGATATTGGGCTATATAAATAAACATTGATTGATTGATTGATTTACATTTTTTGTTTTCATGCGCAATTAATAAAATATGGGCATAAATTGTCTTTTTTTCTTACACCTACCGGTCCTTTTAACATCTGAATCAAATGAGAACACAGAACATTAATTCTATACATTAGTTTGCAAGATGCTTTGTGTTCAAATTAATTCAAATTTAGCTGATGCTACTTCATTTAAATTTGACTCTTGACTTTGTTTTTATATTTTCTCCCTCAAGCTTCAAACATATACTCGTGGTAATGCTTTACACATATTCAACATGTTTTACGAGCATGCAGCCATTAAAGCACGTCACCTCTTTGAGTTGTTCGGGAGCAAGCTGCTGTAAATAGCTTAGTGAATATGAAATGGGACAATGTTTAATCAAAGAAGAACGAGCAAATAAAATACACAGGGAGCTGAGTTGATTAACATAAAGATAAAAACCAATGTAGTGCTTTCTCTTTTGATTTGCTCTTCTCCTTGAAATAACACCCTGTTCAAATAAAAAGGCCTAATGGGAATTTCCGCGCTTTTGTATTCTGATCAAAAATGAAGGCTGTTAATGTGCAGCAGTAACAAAGTAGAGAGAAAAAAGAAAGAGATAGGAAAGATGCCCTTTGATAGCTAAATTACAATTTTAAGCGCTGTTAAATGCATTTCTGTGCCCCCTGTTGAGCAGGCATTTCTGTAAGTAATTATGTCCTGACCCTTAAATAACTATTATTCAACCTTTTATTCCATCTTCTTCAAGCCAAAACATATCCTAACCTCTACCTTCTTCTCTCCGTCTTTCTTGGTAGAGGTCACTCAAGAAGACAACTTACATTTTTATTAATATGCTCATAAATGTGAAGAGCTCTCTTAATCCATTTCCTTGAAATGACTGCTTTTGTATTTGAGTATACTCAAACATAGAAGGCTATATTGCTCTCGCCACCATTGTTTGTGTAACTATGTGGTAATGAACATTTTTTAAAGGGCATCCTGGATAAAAAGAGTGGAATGAATGTGTTGTTGCTTTATTATAAATAAATAAAAAGTCAGTATGGCTCTACAGCGTATTAACACTTCAGTACTGAGTTTACACTATTAGCAGCCTATGTGCTTGAACAGGCTTTTATGGCTGGGGTAAGAGGTTAACTCTCATCATTCATGCCCAGGCATATACTGTGGCATTTACTGCCGCAAATTAGGTTTAAAAAGGATTGAGATATAGTTAAAAGCTATAATGTATGCTGAGGTGAATGGCCACTGTCAGCAACCACAACATTCTGATGTACAGACACTTAGAAAATATGAAAAACAATGACAGTTGGAGATGTTCAAATCACATTTTTTGACGCAATATTGACATATTTTTGACAAGCTATGAAATTTGCAAATTATTTTTTGTGATATAACATTTAAAACAAAAAACTGTCCCGATAATAGTCAGTTATTGTCATCCACAGTCAATGATATATAACAACACCATATTCAAGTTATTGAGAAATTAATTGTGTTTTTGCTTTCATGAAAAAAGAAGGCATGGATAGTTTTAATTATGTAATACGCTACTTAAAGCTAATATGAGGTCATCTGTTAAACATGTCATAATTCCCTCTCTTATATACATTTTATTTGGCTGTGAATAGAACAAAATGAATTAATTCGAGTTTCTAGCTGAAATTATTTGAATTACTGGCTGTTATAGTTAACCCCTTAAGAGCCTCGAAGAGTTGCAGTCCAGTTTTCCATTTGGTTGCAAGATAAATTAACCAAATAAAGACCAAAAGACTCACATGGCCAGTGACGCTCGGCTGTCAGTCTGTCTGCTCTGGCTAAAACTGAGCTAGTAATCCTTCTCCACCTGTAGTGACTTCATCATCATGCAGCACACAATCATTTTGAGGCCCTCTAGCGCAGTGTTTTCAGGCAGCACAGGGGGAATTCACAACACTAGCCAAAACCTACAGCACACACTTTGTTTGCTTTACCCTGGAACCTTTACCGTTTTTAAAATACATTTAAGCAATCATGAATGTGTCTGTATGTACTAAGAAAAGAAATGGAAACATTTAAAACATTTCTGACAGCTCAGAAAACTGCAGCCTCAAGGCTGTTTGGGTATGATTGACAGCTGCCTGGCAACAAAGAAAATCCCAGAATAACAGATTTTGACACAAACATGTTTACTGATGGACGTTGGGTGAAAAGTGTCAATTCTTATTCTTTTTTATTAATCGATAAATATCTCTTTAAAACCACTTTTTGGCAGAGGTAATATGGACCACAAATTTGGCACATAAAACTATTCTCCTTAAAACATTTCTTCTATCGCAAACACCTACGCACAACGGTGAGAGTTTAATGTTAAAAATGTAAATGTCAAACCCACATATCACTAAGACTGACAGCATGCCGTGTGTTGAGTTATCTTTCTGTCAATCCGAGCAGGCTTTCAGTGACCTTCTCTATTTTAAAATGGCAACTTCCACTTGATGTGCTCCTCTGCGAGATGGAAGGACGGATGATGGAGGGATGGAGGGCAACGACACAGGGTGCGGACAAGTTGTTGCAATATTTATGGTGTCATGAAAGGTAATTAAATAGCACAGTGTTACTTTTACCTGCCTGATCTAATGATGTTACAACGACTCAATAAAGACGCAATGTTAAAGGTTCACTCCCCATAATTCACCATAAAGCAGTTTTAGCTCTCTACTTTTTTTTCACTAACAGGTACTTTACTAGATTTCAGACATTGGGTGAAAAGCTTGATAAAAGGCCTTTTCAAAACCCTTTCCCACTTCATGGAGCTAACTGGGGTCAACAGAGCCAATATGATGCAACCAACGTATTTCAAAATAAACATATTTAGTCAAACTTCACCTCGACATTGAGGAATGGGATTGAAGTTAAAGAGGAACAAGTGTTAGGAACAAAAAGGAACAAGAAAGTGCTGGAAATGAGAAACGCTGCTGGAGAAACAGTTTTAAAGAATGAAAAAAAACGTGGTAGAGAGTCAAGAAATAAAGAAGCAGGAGTAAAAGAAAGGCATTGGATAGAGAGGACTATTGGCAACTGGGTCATTCCATCCTGCAGATTTATTATAGGAAAGGCAGGCTTGTACAGGCTTCTGTGCTTCTTGCTTTACAGAGCAAATAAAAGGCAGACATAATTAAGACTACCAAAGGTATAAATCTTGTATGTGAATGGCCCATTGCACACATCGACCGCACAAGTAATTTACATGGCCCTTGGAGAATTTCCCTCAGAGTTTTCTCTGACACTCACAAAGGTAGTGGCGAGGGAAAGAGAGCCGAAGGAGAGAAAACAAATATGGGAAAATACTCCTCATTTCAAAAGGCTCGTTCCAAAGATTCAACTCAATATAACTATTACTATGTAATTAGCTAACTATTCTTTCCATTCAAGGTTAAATGATGTGTTAGTACAGATCGTCAATACCCATTTGTCCCAAAGAAAACTACTGTCAGAGGAAGTGAACATGTTTTACTACGTCTTTTGAAATGTTCTTTTATTAAATCTTAAGTTAACGGTTATTGTTTTGATATTCTTCTGGGGTAGATATATTTAATGCTTTGTTATGTCGTCTTGTTCTGTTTCACAAAGGAGATTGCATTCACAATGCCCTGACAAATCAAAAAAACCATCCTGCACATAAATGTCAAACGTAGATCCTATCATGATTGGATATGTGAAAAACCTGCAAAAAAAATCCCGACTGCAATCTACAATTACAAAAGGTACTGCTTCTCTTCCAGCTCAATGGAAGTAACCAACATTGCCTGTTGAATCTACACATTGTAGGGGGGCAGTGTTGGGTGTAATGCGTTACAAAAGTAACGGAGTTACAGTAATGTATTACTTTTTGCTGTAACGAAGTAATGTAACGCATTACTAATGAAATGTGGGTAATATACTACCCGTTACAACACATTTTAACCCAAGATGAAATGGTGTTTTAGTTTAAGAATTCACTAACATCACGAGACATTCTGACACCAGAGAAACATTGTGCAGGTAGATTAGTAAGCCTGGTGCTTACCCTTCGGGCTCATCAAGATCCCTCCGCTTCGGTCGGGTTCCCTGATCAGCCTAAAGAAAAACATGTTTTCCAAAAGAACTACGCATGTCTTGAATGACAATATGCCTTCACTGCACCTCCAAGGTGCGCAACACATTATTGCGCAATCTATGCCTGTGAGCGTGCTGCGCCAGCTGTGATGATGTGTGTGGGTGTGTGTGTGTGTGTGTGTGTGTGTGTGTGCGCGCACACGTTCGTTTTAAAGACACCCATAGAGCTCAGTTTCTAACACGAACCCTGCCCGAGCCGTGTAATAAAAGTTGTTAGTAGCCTTAATGGCCTACACAGTTGTTATGCCACATTGCCCTTCACTGGATGTATAATGAGCTGCACTAAACTACATTTTGGCATTTAAAATACCTAGCCATTCTTTTGCGGTTATTTTGGTAAAGTAACTCAAAAGTAATATAAAAGTATAGTGTAACTCATTACATTTCAGAGAAAGTAATATTGTAATGTAACTTATTACTTAAAAAAGACAGTAATATGTAATATGTACTCACTCTAAGAAATGAAATATGCATGTTGTTTGAATTAATTGCTTTTTCTATGTTGAAACTACTAAGTAAATGCACTTTTTACAATTAAATCAAGAGACTTTAATTGCATTTATGTAAAAGTTCAAAGTTTTGGGATTACATTACCATGTTGTGTTGTATTTAAATGGTAAAGTTATTTAAAACGCGCTGATTGTCCCAAAGTGCTTGCCGTACTTTCTCAGCACATGCGCTGTACGACTGGGGACATGTGCCATTTGGATTCTGTGACTCTGAGATCTGGATGACAGAGCCGTATGTTATCACTTTCCTGTGCCATCCTGCTATTTTATGGTTAGTTTCTTAAATATTAACATATATTAAACACAAACGGTCCCTGAAATACAAAAGTTGATGTGTATTTTTGATTTCCCTGCTTCCAACTGTATACTTTGATGATAGATTTTAAAGGCTGTGCAGCCTAGCTAACAGCTAGCTTAATGTTCACTTTTTAATCATGTTCCCTTGCACATAAAAGTGTTAGAATATGTCACAAAAGAGGTGACATTTCAAGATTTGTCTGTAGAAGTCTCAATCGTTATGTTTTTTAATGATTTTAGCTTGATGTGGTTATAATTAGTAATGTTAGCTTAACTTTTAACTCATGACCAAAAGTAATTGGACACGTTTTTTCCCTCTTTTTATTTTTTTAAATGTGCTTGATTTAAAGATTTGAGAGCCTTGTTTTTGATTATAGTTTTGTTTTTTCATTTTGAGATACTATATGAAGATTTTGGACCCAAAATCACATTTTTTTCGGGTGAAGAAAATTAGAATTTATAAATATCATATTGTTTTCCCTCTTATTGAAAGTTTTGTGTGTGTATGTGTGTGTGTGTGTGTTTGATTGATCAAAAAACAAAGTAAATATTAAAGTAGGATTGATATAATAGGGTGATTCATGGTATAGGATAAGTCATACATGTTAAAACAGTGCAATATACACATTTTAATTTGTAATGACCGTATACAAGATTCCTTATTTTTGGCATTAAGTTCATTGTGTGACTAATTCTCCAACTTTGAATTTCAGATTTCCAAGTTGTTGGGGAGAGCCAAATGTATAGAGGAAAGCCAGCGGCTCAAAAGTACAGTAAGTATCCTTCACGTCTCCAAATAAGTTGAAGGCTAAACGAGTAGGATTTGTCAGTTAAAACAAACAGTAAGTTTGCTTCAGCTCAAAGTGCATGCCGTGTTTAAGATCAGTGGTGGAATGTAACCAACTAAACTTACTCAATTACTGCACTTAAGTAAAGTACAAGTACCACATAAATATACTTGAGTATTTCCATTTTCTGCTACTCTGTATTTCTACTCAATTACATTTCAGTGGGAAATATTTTACTTTTACTACACTACATTTATTTGACACTTGTAGCTACCTTTTTAGATAATATGTTTGTATTCATATACTTTATATGAATATATTTTATTTATTTTATTCTATAATGATGAAACCTTTTTACAAAAGGCATTCTGCAAAAAGTACTTTTTCTTTTGATACTTGATTATATTTGGCTAATAACACTTTGGTACTTTACCTTAAGTATTATTTTGAACTTGGGACTATAGCAAGTAATGGAGTATTTATACTTTTACTTTAGTATAGGAGCTGAGTACTTTTTCTACCACTGCTTAAGATCCAGTAATGGGTTGCTATATCCTGCACCTCACACCCTGAATCATGTTAATGGTTGCAAACAACAATAGTTGTTATTTACAATCAATTTTGATCATTAACACATTTCTCTTTTTCTCTAGATTTTGAATGTGGAGATGCAAACAGTGTACTGAGACTCAATCTACAAGGTACCAATTACTGAAGCACTACAAGTCAAAACACGGCCATTTTGGTCAGAGAAACCCATATCCATGCACATACTATGAATGTCCATGCTCTTTCAAAACATGGAATGCTCTTAAAACACATTTAAGTAGATGTCATGTTGAAGCTTTACCTGTGTTAAGTGCAGAGCTAGTAACATTCACTTGCTATTTATGTCCAGGAAGTGTCTACTCATCTAGTAGAGAGTACTTTTCCCATATCAACACCCATTTGAAGCGCTATGAAACGGTTACTTGTATGTTTGAGAACTGTTCTTTTCAAACTAACATATACACTACTTTTACATCTCATAAGAGCAGGAAGCATGGCACTTGCACAGTGAAAGACTTTAAAGTTGGCGTAGTGAAAAGTAGTGATGTACATGAGGATATCTCGTCTGAAGAAATTGTCACTGATCATGCAGAATTTGGCTCTGGTATAGTTGCTCACAATTCATTTGAAAGTGACATAGACAATGAGAACCTGAAAGACAATTGTAAAAAAATTGGCTTCTCTTCTTTTAAAATTAGAGATTAACTCACATGTACCAAGCTCAGCACTTGATGAGTTCCTAGAAGAATTGCACTTTATTGTCACCTCTGCAGTAGTCCCCATATCGAACAGTACAGCAGCTGAAGTTTTCAAAAAGTATGACCTTCATGTTGATCAGTTAATAATTGATAAGCTGATCATTGGCATTTCTACCAACAATCCTTTGGTAACCGCAATAGCTAAGGATGGTCCACTAGCTTCAGCTTACAAACGTAAACAATTCTACAAAGAGCACTTTAGGTTGTGGAACCTGTTGAATATGTACTTGTTGCAAGGTCCAAAAAAACATTCCAATATGTTCCCTTACTTCAGTCTCTACAACAACTGCTCAGTTGTAATGATGTAGTTGATAAGATTGTTGATAATCACAGAGCCTGCTCTTTAAATCAACAGCAGTATTTGTCTTTTCGGGATGGTGAACATTACAAAAACAATCAGTTTCTTTCAGGTGAAGATTTAAGAATCTCCCTGTGCCTTTATGTAGATGACTTTGAAGTCTGTAATCCTTTGGGAATGTCACGGAAGAAACACAAACTTTGCGCAGTTTACTAGGTTTTAGGTAATTTACATCCAGGCAATTGCTCATCCTTGTCCTCAATTTACCTCGCATTGCTGTGCAAAAGTGACTATGTCAAATAATTTGGTTATGAGAAAATATTTGAGCCTCTTTTGCATGATCTAGTGATCTTGGAACAGCAAGGGTTGTTTATACCACAACTGGGGTCTTTCATAAAAGGCACAGTTCAGTGTGTTCTTGCTGATAATCTTGGGGCTCACGGGCTAGCTGCGTTTATCGAGAGTTTTTCAGGTAACTATTTCTGTCGATTTTGTACAGCTCAGCGTTCAGACACTCAGGCACTAGAAGTAAGAACAGGAGCATTTCAGCGCAGAAACAAAGAAACACATCAGCTTCACGTCACAACAGCTTAGGAAAAAGGAGTAAACTGCTGTGATGTTAAAAGGGCTTGTGTTTTGACTGACAGTCTTTCTCATTTCAATGTCATTAGTGGTTATCCCCCAGACATTATGCACGACCTTTTTGAGGGCATAGTTCCGGTTGAACTAGCAAGGTGCATTGCTGTGCTTCTTCCTAAGAAGTTTTTCACTCTTGAGCAAGTCAATAGTCTTATTAGATTGTTTCCCTACAAGTGGGGTGACAAGACAAACCGCCCTCATTTGTTACCAAAAACCTTCCAGCAGAAACAAACAATAGGAGGCAATGCCCAAGAAAACTGGTGTCTCCTTAGATTACTTCCTTTGATGGTTGGAAAACTTGTTCCTAATGATGAACCTGCATGGCAGGTGATTTTGGATTTGAAGGATATTGTGGAACTAGTTGTTGCTCCCAGTCATACTGCAGAGTCTATTGCGTATTTGGAGTGCAAAATCTCAGAACACCGACAACGTTATCAGAAAGTCTTTCCCGGTGCAAGGTTGCTGCCAAAACATAATTTTCTGGAACATTATCCAGAAATGATCAAATGTTTTGGCCCACTTGTAGCATTGTGGACCATGCGATTTGAAGCGAAACATAGCTTTTTTAAGCAGATTGTTAGACACACAAAGAACTTCAGAAACATACCTTTTTCATTGGCAAGTAAACATCAGCTTATGGTGGGCTACAATATGCTCAAACCTTACAAGGAAAACTCTTCCTTGGAGGTTTCAGAAGTCTTAAAGGTCCCCATTGATGTCCTATGAGGATGTTGTGCATGTTCTTACTCAGAAGTACCCTGAAGTCACAGCTTTAAATCTTTCTCATAGTGTCACCATTAATGGGATTAACTACAAAAAGGGCATGATAGTTGTTCATGGATCATGTGGTGGTCTGCCAGAGTTCTCCGAAATTATTCAGCTATGTATCTTAAAAGATGATTTGAGTCTCATCATCAGAAAATTGTGCTCCTGGTATAGAGATCACTACCGAGCCTACGAGTTGCATCCAACAAGTGACCTGGCGTTGGTTAATTTGAAGGAGCTTGCTGACCAGTACCCTTTGGCTGACTACAAAATTGGCTCCATAAGAATGGTGACCTTGAAAATATTTGTACACGTGACAGGTAATCTGTTATTTTCAATTTAGAAATTATAATGAAAAGAAATGATAAATTCTCATTTATCAATAATCAAGAAAGTGTTATCAACAGTTCTGCTAATGTTGATTTCCTAATCTGAAACTCTGCATATATATTATTATGTACAGTGAAGATCCAACTTTTAACTGTAGTAACAAGAAGAAAAGTACATGTTTGCAGGGCAACTTAACGTGTTTGGGGACTAATTAATTGTATGAATACATTGATGTATTGCTAGTGATTGCATGAGCAATTAGTGTGCACAAGAATCCTAATATTTAACCTCAATTCTAAGACAGTTGTTCATCTTTTTGTATTTTCAGATTGAATACAAGATGGCGGCAACCTTAAGAGTCATTCTTGGACAAGACAACGCATCCAAATTGACTCTTCCCACTGGAATACCAGCTTCGTTAGAGGAATTACAAGGGGATATACAAAGACACTTTGGCTTGACAGAACAAGTCAGATTGCAGTACAGAGACATTGAATTTGATAATGAGTTCATGAACTTGACATGTACTTCGGAAATCAGAGACAAAAGCACAGTTAAGGTCATTTACCTACCAAATAGCTCAGGCACTGACACTGGCCCACACCATACTGCTTCACTTCGAGCATTAGAGGACAATTCTTCATTTTCATCAGTAGCAGACACAGAAATATTGTCTTCCCCTGAATCTGCAGCCTCAGGGTCATCCCTTAGATCACAGCCATGGCCCAACATCTTTCCGATACCTCAGTTCAATTATGAGGTAGAGGTTCAGCTAGAGATGGCCAGTCATGCTTTTCACAACTCTGGCACTCTCCTGTCTCCAAGCACCAAACTAAAGTCTGATATTCTAGATCAGTGGTTCTCAACTGGTCAGGCCTCGGGACCCACTTTTTACTTGGTCAATACATCGCGACCCAACATTTTGAAGCACTCAAATCTATTCAACAAAAAAACGTGCTGTAATATATACGCTTTTCAGCATACAATATTAATTAAAGTGAAGTACAGGGCATATATCCCTGATATCCCTTCACAGAACTAAAGTATGCTTTTAAAAAAGGTTTAATGAGATGATGGAATCAAAGCTGAACTATATAAAAAGGCACACATGCTGAAAACCCAACCCCAGCAGGGGGGTCTGGGGGGATTGTCCCCCAGGAGATTTTTAGAAATACTAACATAAACTATGCATTCTGGTACACTCTGAGAAGAAAATAAATAGATGTATTACTACCCGACATATTAATAATATGTTATGCCATTGTTTGTTTTTCACTTTGTTCTGACATCTTGCTGCGAGAAGAGTAAAGAGGAGATAGTCTGTGTGACTTACTTTAAATTGTGGGTAAGGGTAGATAGCTCCCATTGTTCTGTGACCTGTCAGTCATCAGACTGGTGGTCATATTTCATTATGTGTTCATTGTTATCTGAAGTTGTACCCATGAATGTATAAAGAAGAGTTCTACCGCAAAGTTATTCTCCGTGGGGACTTCCGGCAACAATCTTGATTCTGATTGGCCAGAAGACTTGAAAAAACATCAGCAAAGATATTTTATTGAGAAGATGATCACTACGTGACAGAAGTTTTCAAAACCGTTTATGGTCTCCGGTGCTTCCAGTCCAACGCCGACTGCATGTACAGCGTTAGAAAATCGGGCCTTCAAAATAAAAGTTTGAATTTTTTTTTTTCACTCCAAACGGGATCCGCGGCCCACTTTTGGGTCGCGACCCACCAGTTGAGAACCACTGTTCTAGATGGTTTGGCATCAGAAATGATCAAGTTCAAAGTGTATCAAGTGCAGACTTTGATGATGTGGCCCTGGCTCTGATAAAAAAGCATCCTTGTTTAAAGGAGAAAGGATCTGTGTATGGTTACTACGGGTGGAAAATAAGCCTAAAATACAAAATGGCAAACTACCGGACCAGACTGCGGAATATTGGCTGCACAGAGTTGAGCATAAATGCTATGAAAGAAAAGCGTGGTACAAGCCAAGGTCCAAACCAGGTGAAGAAGCCACGGAAAGCTGAGGTCAATTACTGTCCTGATTATCCTGTAGGCGAAACCAAAGACAGCCTTGAAGAAGAAAGACAAGCACTTTTAATCGAGGTGAAGAAGAAGAACAGTCAGCTGATCAAAACTAAAATGAAAAAAACCTTTTTCCTATAGACGACAGGAAATCCTTCAGGATATGCCATTAATCACAGAGTTCGGAGAGAGATGGCCAGCTCTGTTTTCAGAGAGCGAGGTGATTTTTTAAATATTTTAATAGATTCACATGTATAAGAGAAGAACCTCAGCTGAAATTCTTTGTTTGGTTTACACCAGTAGATGAACTCCTGTCCTTTCTGCTATGACACTTGATGGATATTATTATAGATGCAACAGCTTTAAACAAAACATTTTAACATGTATCACAATGTGTTAAAGGCAGAATTCACCCGCATCACCACCGTTCCGCTGCTGCCGACCTTCATGTCTCAACTGGATCGCCATTCGTCTCAGTTGATGAAGGTTTACAAAAAAAGGGGGGAACAGCAGGACGTAATTTGGGTCTAATGGCAGCCATGGACAAGGTATGTGGTTCTATTAAATGGTGTAGTTTGGGCACTGCAACACCATATTCTCTTTATCTCTCTCTTGTTGGCCCTCTCATATAAATATATTTTAACCTCTCTGACCCCCTTTGACTTTCTAAAAATCAGCACACAAGCATAATCAGTATTCTTGTGTGAAGATTTTGAAAATGTGTTTGTCCCTCAGGATCGGGACCGTGTCCTTAAAGCACTCAGCGTTTACCTGATTAAAAGTTCCGAGAGCTTCATAAAGGAATATTTGGTAAGTTGAAACATAGCCAAACACATCATTATTAACTTTTATTTAGGTAAATCATAACAATGATAATGTCATTTTCCATGTATAAATCAACTGCAACTAGATTTGAAATCCTTTGTTTATTTAAAATGATATACAGGTAGTCATTGTCAAAACAAACTGTTAAAACAGAAAATGAATTAAATGAACATACATCAATTTTTGATTCCGGATTGTTAAATATATTTGCATTTTTGTGTGCAGTTACTAATGCTGGTTAAAGTCGTTGTGCAAACAGTACAGGTTTTATGTGCTTCCGCGACATAGTGACCTCCCTTTGTCGTGCAAGTAAAATCTTGCACTTATATTTTCTAGGGCTTCAACACATTTAACATGATTGGCTAAGTGGTGGGACATATCTAAGCTGTTTACCAATTACAACAGAGCCACCAAGCTAACCAATCAGAGCTTTTTGAACATTAAAGCATGGAGACATTTCACAGTAGAGACACTACATACTGATATACACCTGAACATCAGCTGGAGAGGACTCTTTAAAGTAGAGACACTACATACTGATATACACCTGAACATCAGCAGGAGAGGACTCTATAAAGTAGAGACACTACATACTGATATACACCTGAACATCAGCAGGAGAGGACTCTTTAAAGTAGATACACTACATTCTGATATACACCTGAACATCAGCAGGAGAGGACTCTTTAAAGTAGAGACATACATACTGATATACACCTGAACATCAGGAGGAGAGGACTCTTTAAAGTAGAGACACGATATACACCTGGACATCAGGAGGAGAGGACTCTTTAAAGTAGAGACATACATACTGATATACACCTGAACATCAGGAGGAGAGGACTCTTTAAAGTAGAGACACGATATACACCTGGACATCAGGAGGAGAGGACTCTTTAAAGTAGAGACATACATACTGATATACACCTGAACATCAGGAGGAGAGGACTCTTTAAAGTAGAGACACGATATACACCTGAACATCAGCAGGAGAGGACTCTTTAAAGTAGAGACATACATACTAATTTGAACCTGAACATTTGCATAATATGTCCTCTTTAAATTAAAAGCAAAAATAACTACTTAAATCATTGAATTTGTTTTTTAATCAAAGTATTTGCTGCTACTTTGGTTATACTGTTCATGTACATTTACAACCACATCCGTATTTATTTACAATGGATCCAACAAAAGGATTTGTGTGTCAGGGCTAGTTCTCATACTGATAATCATGTATACTATGTTCTAATCCCACTTTAGGATGTTGAACTTGCAACGACACCAATGGAGCCAATGGTATTGGGACTCTATATTGTGAAACACGAAGAAGCAGAGCCCGGGGAACCACTTGCGGATGGTGGCGTCATTATCGAGGGTGTTGGAGTGCTGCAAGAGCTGAAGTACTTGGCAAATGCATGGGCAGTACTGCTTGGACTAATTTACAGCCTCAATCTGAGCTACCCCAAGGAAATTAAACAAACATTTGAATTCATTCAAAAAGTTTTGATGGGGTTGGATGGCAACAGACTGTCAACCAAGGTGCAGGTTCTGAAAAACCGATTACAAGAGTAATCCCAAGGACAGCAATCATACGGGGGAAATACATAGTTAAAAAAATCAGCAGGGCTTTCTTGTTCGCAGCTGAACAGCCAGCATACCACACAGAGATGGAGTATGACAGCACGCTCTCGATGGTCGCCTGGTAGAAGGACACCAGCAGCTTCTTGTTCAGTCGGTTCCTCCGAAGCACCCTCAGGACGTGTAGTCGCTGCTGGGCCTTCTTAACTGCTGAAGTTACTTGTTCATGTGTATAAAAGGCTTCTCATCACTGTTAGATTCAGCAGCTGTTTTTAGGCAAAGAGTTTCAAAATGTTAATATGTATGTACCTACCACCAAAAGGCTGTTGGAGTTAAGTGTTTTTTTGTTGTTGAATTGTTGTGTCTAAAATGAAAATGTTAAATAAAGTGAGGAATTAAAAATACTGAGTTGTAGTCATTTGAATTACTTATAAGCAATTTGGATTAAATTATGTTAAGTGCAAAAAACACAATCCTACAACATAAATGGAACTAATTTGTCTTAAGTAAATATAACCTAACTGTTAGGTAAATCAATGTAAACTTTAAGTAAATACAACATAATTGTGTTAAGTAAAAACAACAATTTAAATAAATTCAACATAACTGTGTTAAGCAAATACAACATAGCTGTATGATGTAGCATTTAATTAAGATGCTTTGGTAAGATTTACTTAAATGCAAGAAGTAACTATTAGTTTACTAGTCTGTTTCCTATTTACTTAGCCTTGTTACGTGCAACTGGTTGACATAACTAGATTAAGTAAATCTAACATAATTTCTTTGAGTGCTGTATTACATTTTGGAAGTAACTTGCCCAACACTGAGGAGGGGTTATAGACCCTAGCCAAACGGAGACGGTAACGAAAACGAACCAAATTCGATATCAAAAATGTCTTCCGTCCACACGCAATCGGCACCAGAAACGTGTCCGTCCACACGAGACCGCTCGACCCGCTGGAGATGCTGTCGTACATACTGTATGCCGGGCCTGTAAGTGGCGCTGTACTTCCGCCACAAAATACACCAAAAGCAGCGAAGAAGACTTCACGAGCATGCATGGTTGCCATGGTTGCCCTTCTGTCTATTCTCCGCGGTGGATTTAGGAGCAGAAGTGGGGAGAGGCAGGGGCTAGGGCTCTTTTTCTCCCTCCCCGAGGCAAGCGTGTGCTCCTGCTGTAAATCTCCCCGGTAGTCCACCAGCAGATGAAAAACACCCACCTCTCCGAGTCTCTCGTGCGGCAGAGTTTCCGAATTTTTTTTCGCAGGTCAACATGTCCGTTAAAGTTTAAATCTTCCAGACAAAATTATAAAAGTGCCGGTCAAAGATCTTCTTTGTTATTTATTGAGCTTTAAAACAAATGAATAACGACTCTATATAATAATGTAAAAATAATATACGGAGTCTCTACTTTCCTCCCCCTCTCCTGACAGCCCGTCAGTATTTTCGTTATCAGGAAATGATCGTTATAGGGCGTAGACACGGAACCGTTTCGCCCACCTTGGGACCCGTTATCGTTATCATTTCTGCGTTTCCCTGCCGGCCTCGTGTGGCCAAACCGTCTTTATGATAGAGAACTGTAGCGGATACGACCCGTATCTTCTCCGCGTGGCTGCAGCCATAGATGCGATGCTAATAAGTTGCAGCTCAAAACAACATGAGTATCTAGACGAGAATATGCATGTTGACAACAAATGCAGCACTATGCAAAACTAGGAAACAATTTGATGACCCAACCAGCATAATACATCCTAACACTGACCATTTGGACACAAACAATCAAAATATGGCCTTTGTTTAAAGCTTGAATGCGGTTCCAGCAAAGAAGGGGCTACCATGAAAATCCAAACATATTACACACATACTGCTATCAAGTGGAGATAAAACTTTTTAGCACTCAAAGTGTGTCATGAGTCATCACATGTTTTGATAATGTACCATTTATGTCCAAAAATGTACTGAAATATACCCAAGAGCAATTTCACTACAATATCGTATTTCACAATCTGGATTGAAGTACCATATGCCACTGCCCAGCAGTCGTACAGGCATGCAATGGCTGTTTGTAACTATTCCCATTGTTACCTTCAACCCACACTACATAGAAAACAGGGCATTAGAGACAAAAGCACTGTAAAGCCTCATGGGAAGTGTAGTTATAGAACTACACAATACATCCATTGTAGTAAGTGTTGGAGCTAAAAACAATGGGCAATTGAGCATGAGAAGAAAAATGGCAATCGACAAATGCTTGTACAAAGGCAAACATATCCTGAGGAAATGACATGTTTATTTTAGTTGTGAAATAAACTTGCCTTGAACATATGTTCCAAAAACATGTATCGAAAAGAGAAAACGTAATAAAATAACAAACATATTTGAATAAGTTACTGTTACTGTTAATTACTGTTAATGCTCGCAATTAATTTGGAAAACATTCAAAAGTGCTGGAAAAATGCAAATGATTCACATTACCTGAACTTTGTCCCATAATTCCATCCCAAATGTAAATTACAAAGCAGTGAAAAGGCAAAGAAAGTGGAGAAGTTGGTTCAGCCTACATGAATTGCACTGACTGGGGACCACTGGGAATTTTTTAAGAACCATACCTGGGTGGAGCTATCCAATGAGAAATGGCCACTGCATTCGTTTGCTTTAGGTGAGTTCCACACAGAAAAAGTATTCTGCTTGAGCATGCGCAAGGCAGTTTTTTTTTAAGTTGTACGACATGGGAGATAGCGGACAAGGTCACCACTGTATGAAAATATAGTGCTTGCAATATGATAGCGGCAGCAAGAATACTAACACACAGGAATATGCCGTGTGTAGCGCAGTAAGCGCATATTAAATAGTTGGTGATCACAGCGTCTCTCAGTGACAGCAGCTCTGTCGGTGCTTTAAGTGTCATAAAATGGCCAATCATTGAGAAATAATAGTCATGATAAAGGAACCTCAGAACAAACACCTTTGCAAGCATTGAATTCATTCTCATTTCTCTTTTGTGAGAGTCCCGCTCCAGCGGCAGGAATAAGCAGCACGGAGGACCACGCCACGGTTCAGGAGAGAAGCTCTGTCTTTACCCCAGCTAAAGGTGTTACTACACTCTTTTGAAGATGCTCTTAATTGGGTTAGAAAAAAGAAGTCGGGGGGTGTATTGAGCACAGTCCGTCATTTGAAATCCTCCCCTCCTGATTTGAGGAGTTGTAAAGAGAGCTTTAATTGATCCCCTAGTGGTGTAGCTCCCTTTCAGATAAAGGTGGAGGAGATGTAACGCGGGGCTGGCTTAGCAATTGCAGTCAACGATTTTTACACACCAAGGACTAAGGATACACATTTCTTTCTTGTATCAAATGTATGAGATGCTTCATTCTGCTCTTTTCCATTGCTCTATAAGTGTTATCATTACAATTACATAAAGTCGGTGTATTACACACAGCGGAAACCTGTAGCTTTGTTAAATTGCGTTGCGAGTACTCGAGGTACCAGCTTTCAACAGATACCCTTGGATAACTTTTACAAGCCTCTTTTGTAACACAATCTATGTATGCAATGAGTCTATTTGAGAAATATGTTTTCTTATTCCTAACAAATTAACATGATGTGATTTTTGGGCAAAGGTTAAGAGAAAACATTGAAGTAGTGCAGGTGCAGACACTTTAGCAGCGCCATTTTACCAAAGCAATTAAATTAGACGTAAAATACCGATGTGATATAACATAATGACAACTCGTACTCTTAACGCTTGGCCGAGGCACCGCGGAAACACAAAGTGGTTTTTATTGCAGATAGAAAGAGTGCAGATTATTGCTTAAAGTGAGAGACTTAAAGTCTGCCTTGTGGGTGTCTGTGTTTGCGAGCAGAGGGTAGGGGAAAGGGAGGGGGGTGTATGTATTGAAGATAAAACAGCAATGTCAAATTTGTTTAGGAAATGTGTTTTTGTAACCTGCAACATGCACTCTCAAAGTCACTTTCTATTTAGATGCTAGGGTTGATAAATCAGTTAGTTTGCATGGAAATGCGCTCTCCTGACACTCAGTTCCGTGCAGCCTCTACTGATGTACTAAACACACACACTCACACACTCACACCTTCTCTTTCTATGCACTTACCTGTGACTCTTTTTTTCATACATGCATTCAAGAAGCAGCACTATAAGGCCAAGTAGAGTTGATAAATGAATCATCAGATAAACAAAGTTCTGTGTTTCCTTGGTCTATGTGTAAGAATGACTTCCTATTTTCTTATTCTCCACAAGAGTAAACCCCTATCACGCACTTAGCTCACACACCTAAGCGGGGAGGGGGGAAAATCACCTTTTTATCTTCATATCAAAGCCAAAATCAAACAAATTCAGAAAAGAAATGCTGCTCCGTTGGGGATGGCAGCCATGTGAAATCTCATCATGTGAAATAGGTGCTCATGTGGCCTGGTCTCAGTGGTTCCGATGAAAAATCCCATTACAGGGTGATACAGAAATAACCAAAGCACCTCTTCCCTAAGCCGACACGCTTTTTTCCTCCTTACACCTTCTCATTATTCTCTCATCCACTTGTCAGAACCTATCCAGGTGGCTGAATTTTACCTTTCCTTACCTCCTCTTCCTCGTTTAATCTCCGTTGATATCCTTATCACAGGTCTTATATATAATCTTTTTAAAATACCCCCTCTCTTTATCTACCTCTCCTGTTCTCTGCCATCTCGGCTACTTATCTCCTGCTCCTTTGCTTTTTGGTATTACTTTCGATAATTCGATAATTCCTCACTCCTCTGCCCCTCTACCTTCCGTCTCATGTTTCTCCTCACATCAAGACTTCAAGGTGAATGCTTTTTTCTCAATCTGAGGTGGTTCCTGTATATTATTATTACCAAAGTGTGTTGGGCACACCACTTTCAAAATGTGATATATTACATGTTATTATCAACTTTCATTTCAAATGAGGTTGCTTTACAATAACTCTGTGTAGAGTAAAGAGTAAAACTTCTTCTTTGTTTCGTTGACAACTACGCATTACAAATGGAAGATGGTGATGTTGTTTCATAAAACTGTTGTTATATGTTACATTTACATCACCCATTTACATTGTTATTGTATTTTTGGGCTATTACTGTATGTATTTGTTTGCCATTGCTTATTTCACCATCAAGAAGAGATTATGTTATGAATCTCCAAGGGGAAATTCAGAGCACTAACCGTAGAATGCTTGTCACACCTTTGGCTGGGAAGGCGTTAACTAATATAGTGAATGTAATAATATAACCAACATTATATTAATAACTTGTTATTTGACTTTGTAATTAATTAAAGGCATACTTCAAGCATCAAGGAAGTATTAGAACTAGTGGTGTCAAAATTATCGCGTTAACGGCGGTAATTCATTTTTGTAATTAATTGCGTTAAAATATTTAACGCATTTAACGCATGTGCAGAATGTCCCACCCCATACATCCCACCAGTGGCAACGCCAGGGTATGGCTGGGGTAGGCTACACCCATACCAAGAAATGGCTTAGCCCCACCATGAAAAATGATGTTAAAGTAAGCAAAATAATGTCTGCCAACTCGTGCAGAGTAAATTGCACAGACAGCAGTTAGTAAGATTGATTTCAGTAGCCACTTGTCTGGAAATACCGAAGACTAGAAACGGTTTTGAAAACTTTTGTCACGTAGTGATCGTCTTCTCAATAGAACATCTTTGATAATGTCTTCTGGCCAATCAGAATCAAGATAACGGCGTGGTGTTGTTGCAGGAAGTGCCGACGGAGAATACTTATGCTGTAGTACAGGGGTGCACAAAACTGGTACGCAGGTTATGTGCGTAATCTGAAATGCGTACCGTCACTTGTGTCACAAAGCACATTTACGTACCGACGGTTAGATCACCGGACGACAGAGTCGGTCTCCGTGTGCACAGACAGGGCTGCTGTTAACGTCGGTCTGTACAACTGAATTGTGCCAAAACTACGCCAACCGGCTGCGGAGGGAGACTCCCCCCCCCCTTCACTGGAGAACTGCACTAAAACAGCTGATCACAACGTTAACACTCTGTGGTCACAAAGTACTCCACTAGCCGCCCCCCGTCGACTTTCCTGAAGTACTCCCCCGTTGATAGAAATCAACACGTAATGAAATAAGACCCCACGGTTTGATGATTGATAGGTGTGTGGGCTGTCTTTAGGCGTATTCACACTGAGGTACTTTTCCCACAAAGGTTTATGCGAACTTAGTTGAGAACTCTTTTATCGCGTTCACACCAAAAAGAGCCGGTACTAAAATTAGTTCATGAGAACCTTTTTACCCCCTTGAAAGTCCCTGCTAGAGAGCAGGGACTTTCGAGCGGCTCTTTTGTGAGAAAAGAGCTATATTTCTGATTGGCTGGGCGGATTGCAAACCACGCCCCGTAAAACTCCCAAAAAGTTTTATGAAGCCGCCATTTTATTATCCTCGCATTAGCATTATTAGCATTAGCATTAGCCCAGCGCAGAAACGCAGAGAGACTAACTTATGGCAACACAAAATAAAACATGGGAGCGGTGGAGATGAGGAGGTGTCGGCATTCTGGCGATTTACTCGGAAGGCTTCAGTAGAAGCTGCTGGGAGTCCCAGCAGCTTCTACTGAAGCCAGTCCCCAACTCCGGGGACTTCCGGCCGGGGACTGTGGGCGGCAGTCTACGCCATGAAGTTGTTTGTAGCCTGCCAGTAAACCCAAAGCAGAAGAAGAAGAAGTGACGTCAGCGGCTTAATTTGCCTAATCCTTCCCCAGGGACTTTTTCCGGTGTGAACGCGATCTGTACTTAGTTCATGCGAACTAAAGAGTTCGCATGAACTAAGTTCGCATGAACCTTTGTGGGAAAAGTACTGCGGTGTGAATGCGCCTATTCATTTTGACACGCAGACATTTTTTATAATAAACATAGATACTGTATGTTAAATGGATATATCCACCTTCTTTCATTTATCTTTCCATTCCCACAACAATATACATAAAGAAATGGCATATTTTGGACATAGTTCGAATGGTGATTAATCATGATTAATTAATTTATAAACTGTGATTAATCTGATTAAAACTTGTAAACGTTTGACAGCCCTAATAACAGATTACACAAATACTAATAAGAAATGGGTTAGTACATTCAAAAGTCATATGACATATTTATTTGTATTTATAACTTACCTTTTACTCAAGAAGTTGTATATGTTGATCCTTACTTAACACTAACTCCCATTATAATAGCACGACACTTGAGGCAAACACCTGTATTGTGTTGTTCAAATAATGTATAGCCTGATTTGGATAACATTATATTTCTAAAATTAGAAAGGTAATTATTATTTTCCTTTTTTATGGCAGAAGATTTTACTAGAATACTGAACCTGAAATTGACGAATGTTTAGAGGTATTTTCCAGAAATGTATTTAAACTAGGTTAAATCAATGGAATCAAGCAAAACTTCACTAGCTTTAGTGCTAGCTTATGTTTAGCTGAAATATCAAGCTCTCATCATCCCATCAATATTCATATTAAAATACATTTTTAAAAAATGGTTTACTGCGCACCTGTAGGGTCATGATTGTTGCCTTTGGTTTGTGTGAATAGTGAAAGTTACATTTAAATGTGAAAAACCATACAAATACAACACTGGTTTTGCAAGGAGCGCCAACATCAATCTCCTGGATATCAAGATGGCGACGCCCAGAAAACCAAGAAGACAATGGCTAAAACTCCTAACCCAAACGTTTAAAAATCATCAAGCAGCTAGCAATGGGTGACGTCACTAACAACATTCACATCATAAATAGACTCTATTCTCCATATTTAATGCTGCATTATCTTTATTTTTCTGTCTTTCAAATGCATAGGCTACTTGCTAACGTTACATACACCACCTACGCAATATATAGGTATTTCAGCCTTCCAATCACTTTTCTGTTTAATTAGTCCATTATATAGATGATTTAAGCAATCATACACGAGAGGCCGTTCTTGAACGTCATTATTGGTACGACAGTACTGCGGCAGGACCGAGGCGCTTGCGCCGAGGTCCGTACGCCTGTACTGAACGGCCTCAAGTGTATGATTGCGATTCTATAACACAAACTATCATTGTAATCAACAATATCGTAAAATAATGTCATAATGTGTGCTAATTTGCTCCCAAACCTACGCTTTCTGCTTGAGTTAATCTCCGTCAGAAAGTAGTTCCTGAAAGTAGTTCCCACGGTAACGATAGCCGATCGAACACTCCTGCTACCCCGCTTACAGTTATTGATATAATTATAGTAAATAATATATTATTAACCAATTTATTGAAAACAATTTATTGAATTAGGCTATTTAAATATCTGAGTAATCACTGTGTGGGATTAGCGGAACAAATCAAATCAGGCTCCATGGTGCTGAAACATTTTGGGTTCAGAATGAAGGTGGATGTTCATGCTGCCATTAAAAGTGCAATTCTTGAAACAGCTCTCCATGAACTCCATGCCAGACTTTTTTGCAGGTGCTGCTGTGGTGTTCACGGGTAGGACTACGTTATAGGAAGAGCTTTCCTCCAGTGGCCGTTTCATGGCGTGTCCCGGACCGGCAAAAAGCGCGTTGCTCCACATCTTTCTGTTGTCTCGAGATGGAGCCCAGTAGCTGCGAAGCGATGACTCGTTTTTATGTCCGCTAACGGACATAATTTCTCTGGCCTCCAACCCTGCCTCCGCCAGCCACTGTATGCAGGTGCTTCTGACATTTTGTAGCTACCGATTTCCAACGAGAGACAATGTATAACCGTGTAACGGCTGTGTGTCGCTAAACGTCGCTATGGAAACCACACTATGTAGGCTCATGGAAGTAGTTTCGGTAGGCTAGTGGCGTGTGTAGGCCCCTGGATACTTTGTGATTAGGCACGTTCTATTTGACCGTTGTTTGATCGTGGAATCAAACACGCCTATTGACCAATCAGAGAGCTTGCTCAAACCTATGTGTTATAGAATGCATATTCATACATTGGTGTTTCTTCTAGAACAGCCTTGATTTTACCTTTTGTGTTCTTACAACTCTCATATTCTGTAAGTAAGTAGCGTACTCGAACAGCAACAAAATGCCCCAATTGTTACAGTCCATTGCCGTTCATTGTGGCTGTACGGGTCAAGTATTTTGTGTAGGTGGGCGAGCGCAAGCGTGCAGTTCCGCGTGGGTGCTTTTATGTGCATGTGCTATTCAATGAATACTAGCACCTTATTACACAATCAGATTATGCCTGTGTTTATCACTGGCATGATTAATGGACTGGGCCGAGTGGAAGCAGGGAGCACTAAGGATTCATTTGGGTCCCTGACAATTTTGTATGTATAGGCTGTAAATTACAGTCCCCACAAAATGTAAGTGTATTATTGAAAAGGATGCTTCCACTCTAAGCATCAGTAATAGCTACAGTCTCTGTGTGTGTGTGTGTGTGTGTGTGTGTGTGTGTGTTTGAAACAATGGTAGTGCGGGTGGCGCACATGCATTTTTAAATTGAAAGCATGACACACCCGCAGTGATGATTTAGTACTGGGCTAGAGAGGTGTTTTGAACAGTGAATGCTGCCTATGAACAGCAGAGTGGAGAGACAGATAGAGGGCTGTAAGGGAAACTTCTGTAGCAATGGAGAGTCAGGACTCAGAGAGACACGAGGAGAGCTGGAGCTTTGATGTCAAACACTGATGGTTTATTTGGAGTTTCGGCCGGAGAGTTGACAAAACAGGTGATGTGTCACGAGTTGACACAGCGGTTGCCAAACCAATTCTGAAGAACTCCATCTGTAGCTCGAGGTTTTAACTAGTTCGGAGTGTAATTATCAACATTCTTCATCAGTGAGACTAAACATTATGGACCCTGAATCTAACTAGAGCTCTCATCCATAGAAAAGAATGCGCGCCAGGGAACCTTCGTCCCTGAACAGTAAACTGTGCTCTGTCATAGACTGGCAACAACAATGCGCCCAAGCTGCCCCTCCTTAAAAGAGATAGCAGCAATACCCAAGGCCGTAGAACTATGCCATGGGAAAGGAGACAGTGAGAGGAGAAAATTATGAACTGTGTCAAAGGTTGAATACCTAAGCAAATTATTCCCTATCAAGGGCTATGGTGTTATTCAGCACTAAGAAGTAGAACTGCCACTGTGGGAGAGGCACTTAGTAATAACAACTGTTTGCTGAGTGCCAAGGCTTCTCATACACAAAGTTAAGAAATTGTATTCAGTTATTTATTACAGGCACTTCAATCGACATGGCCTTGAATGTGTTTGAAAGGTTCGTTCTTGCATTATCACATGGGGCTAATTATATGTGCAAAACATTTGTTAATATTTTATATATATTTTAAATAAACCAACATTTTCCGTATCAATGCTTATACATGCATCCTCACCAATTGTATCTTTTGGTTTTTACAGTTAAAGACAGTTAAAGACTATCAACTAGCTCCCATCTTGAGATTGGATCAGTGGCATCAACGCCTATTTTGGAAATGGCGTAAGGGTTGGTTGCAATATTCCCTACTTTCTACGCCCTTACTTCTGATGCCCTTTGATTGGAACAAACACATCTTCATACTCTATGTTCATTTTGATATCAGCTACTGTTACAACCCGGCTCCTGGGCTGCAACAAAACAAACAGGGAGGAGAGACGAAGGGTAAGAAATTATCAATTATTTATTTTCTTATAAACACCACTACTGATAGAACCAGCCACAGGTCCCCGAGGCTGGCACGGCAAGAGTGCCCAGAGGAGTCAGGGCGACGTATCCGGCTTGCTCCTCCTATATCCTTTTCAGCTCACCCGGCAGGTGCGCCTCATCAGACAGATTGCAGCTGGGACCTGCAATCACACACAAAACACACACACAACAAGACGGCACCCCACGTGGTGTGGAGGGGTCGTCACACTCCCCCCCATAAGAAAAGAGTTCCCCCAAGACACCGTTAATTAACCAAATGGCCAAGAGCTCTTCTCCGATATTCCGGCTCGGCCAGAAAACCACTCTGGCCAGTCCCTTGACCCAGCCCCTGGAGGAACCCGGAACGCAACCTAGCCCCCGGCAACAAACCCAAGACCTGACCCCCAGGTCGCTGCCGAAATGGCCTACCCGTCCGACACGCGTGACATGATCCAACATGCCGAGACACATCTCTCCTCAACCCAGGCCAAAAGAAATACTGCAACAGGTAACCACATGTTTTACGGACACCCCGATGTCCCGCTTTTCTGAGGATCTCCTCACGAAACCTGACAGGAACCACGATCTGATACACTGGCCCCCCAATGAAGCCTTTCCCACGTGACCACCACTTTCTGACCAGCAATCCCCCTTGCAGCTGACAACCACTGCTGACACCAACTCCATCGTCGTTGGAGAGAACCGCCTCAAAAAACGGACTTAGGGAGATATCCGCTTTCTGCTCTATCACCAACTCACTGCGGGATACCGATAACAACAAGTCATGAATACCCACAGAATCTATCTCACTGACCTCTTCACCCTGCTCAGATCCCTCCTGTGCACGGCTCACAGCCCGGGTCACAGAGCAAGCCACCAACACTGCAGGGGAGCACTTGGCATTCTCCTCTGCCTTAACGATCACAGTGGGTGAAGATGACTGCGTGGTAGCCAGTGGACCCTCAGCCCACACACGCCTGCCAGCCAGGCCGTTACCCAGGATAACATCCACACCACCAATCGGCATTACAGGACGGACCCCCATGGCGACCTCACCCTGCACCAGACCTGAGTTAAGCACAACAGAATGCAGAGGAACAGGCACAACATTCATTCCCATCCCTCGCATCCGGACAAAATCCCCAGTTCCAGATTTGTCCGAAAACGGTAATACAGAGCTCAGAATGTATGAGTCATACGATGCAGTGTCCCTCAAAATCTTTACCGGCACGCTGATATCACTTCCCACCAATGACACGTAACCGGTTGACACAAATGCAGAAAACACTGGGTCCTTCCACCCGGATGGCTCATTAATCTGTTGACAGGGAGAGATGACAGGTAACGGCACCACAGACACAGCACAAGCAGCAGAGTTAAACTGGCCTACACAGTTCCCCCTGCTAGTCTTAGCTTTCGGACAGTCAGCCTTCCAGTGCCCTCTCTCCCTGCAGTAATGACAGATTTTTGAATCACCCTGTGGCTGACCTCGCACCTCACCCCAGTGCGGATTAGCTTTTTCTTCCCATCTACCTCCTGCACGATACATACCCCCTTCATCCTGGGTCCTGAAGTAGCGACCGCCTCTGTGCGTTAGCACATAGTCATCTGCCAGAGCAGCAGCCTCCGCAGCAGTTTTCACCTTCCGCTCGCTGATATAAACCGCAATGTGGCCGGGCACAGAATTTTTAAATTGCTCCAACACCATCAACTCACACAATGCGACATATGTATCCACTTTCAAGGAGTTACACCACCTACCGAAAAAAGTAACCAGATCCCTGGCAAACTCAACATGTGTCTGCCTGTCAGACATCTCCCAGGACCGAAACTTCTGTCGATAGGCCTCAGGGACCAACTCGTAAGCCTTCAACACCGCAGTTTTGACCATCAGATACACTTTACTATCCGCCACCGTTAAAGCTGAATAAGCTTCCTGGGCCCTACCGGTTAGCACACACTGCAGCAATAAGGTGCCATTAGCATCTGACCACTCTCTGCTCTCAGCCACACGCTCAAACAAGGAAAAAAATGTTTCCGGATCTCGTTCATTAAACTGAGGCACAACCCACAGATTACCGGCAACGTCAAATGGAGTAGCTCTATCAGAGACATTAGGGCCCTGACTTGCAGCCCCAGCAGGTAAACTCAACCTCCGCTCCTCTAACTCAAGCCTTTTCATTTCTACCTGTAACATTAACAGTTCCTTTCTCTGCTCAAAAGTCAGGTCTGTATCACGGGAGCCAGACACCTTGATACTGTCTCTGCCTGAGTCAACAGTAATGTGTCCCCCTTTGAAAACACCTAACTCGAACAGACTTGCCCTAACAATTCCTCTTATGTTTTCCTTCATCCTCTTATCCCCAACATCCAAGCGGAAATGTTCAGCAACCCAGATCAGCTGCTCACGTGAGAAGCCCTCCAGTAGCTCCTCTGTAGGCGCTCTCACAAACTCCTCCACACTCTCCATCATATAACACTGCGTGCACGCTCACGCTACTACGCAGCCTATATGCTACCGTGGCCCGTCCCTCTAACTGCCTACAGAAACTAGCTAAACTCCCCGCTAGTCTTCAGGTGCTAGTTATGGCGGGTATTTATACACTTAGTACCGTAAACTCGGCGAAGCGACCAGCCAACCGGCAACTCCACCTGCAGCCTCGGCGTGCTCCCGAGCTAATAGCTCTAACCACTTTCACACCGCACTACAGCCCCCCCCTACGACCTCCAAGGAAGACCGTACTAGACCCTAACAGGGATAGACACCACGGTAACTAACGCTCTGTGCTCTGCAAAACACTCACCATCATACGCTACTCCCAAACAACCAGCGAAAACCGTCCCCACAACGGACATCCAGCTGCCACGCTTTCCAGGTCCAAAACAACGAGCCCCCATCTGTTACAACCCGGCTCCTGGGCTGCAACAAAACAAACAGGGAGGAGAGACGAAGGGTAAGAAATTATCAATTATTTATTTTCTTATAAACACCACTACTGATAGAACCAGCCACAGGTCCCCGAGGCTGGCACGGCAAGAGTGCCCAGAGGAGTCAGGGCGACGTATCCGGCTTGCTCCTCCTATATCCTTTTCAGCTCACCCGGCAGGTGCGCCTCATCAGACAGATTGCAGCTGGGACCTGCAATCACACACAAAACACACACACAACAAGACGGCACCCCACGTGGTGTGGAGGGGTCGTCACATTTACACAGGTAAAGTTCCATGATTGCATCTTGCAAGATTGTAAAGCGATCATGGCAACAAAATCAACACAGGCAGACAAACAGACCCACACCCTGGAAAATAACTATTACAATCCTTTAGTGTGTAGTTCCTGATAAAATCGGTGTCTGCAGGAACATAGTGTTGCCGTTATGATGCACACAGACTCAAAAGGTGAAAACAATTCCACACTTTTGTGACTAGTATTACTCATGATAGACAACTTCCTTGGTCTTTGGATACCCAATGATCCAAATGTGACAAATTAGATGAGTGGGTGGGTTGAGTAGGGTTTCAGTACTTCAGTAGTAGGGTTGCCAACATATAACATCATTTGTAAAATGCATGGGTTCAGTGACGTGCGGTGAGGTCAATGGATTGGGAAGCACTGGCAGAACCAAATTGACACACCCATAGAGTTAGCTTAAATTCACTGATTCATTGATTCACTGATTCAGCGATAACGTATTTTTTTAGGCAAGGCCAGAAGTTTACATCACAAGGGGTCCCAATGGACTTCCCAATTGGATTTCGGTTAATCGGAGAAAATATAAAATAGATATTAACATCACTCTGGAATTGTTGAAGTGTAAATGCAATCAGCAGAAATAAAACGTTATTGTTAGGCTATACACAAACTACATCAAGGTCGTATGGCTTCGCATCACCAGCGCTAAGCTAAAGGCGTACCCGTTTCTGCATGATGATGCTCAGTCGTTTATGTAGTCACTCATTAGCAAACACTATTTTTATAACACATAAAAGCTTCAGAGATTCACGATTCAAATACTGATAGTTTATGTTGTAGGACAAATCATTTGTTCTCAGTGTAGTGAAAAAGTTCTGAGCGTGTGTTAACCACAGACTTTATTCCAGGCTTCTAACCACAGACATGTTGTAAGAAAATATTGACGACGAGACAAGTGAACCGGAAGTGGTCACATGACTCATTACTGCACCACTCGATTGGTTAAGTGATTGTTTGCTGGATATTTAATATCAGCATTCGGTACCACTTTACAATAAGACTACCCTTATAAAGGGTTTACGAATCGTTTGTAATTCATTAATTGATTAGGTTGTGAACACTTTATAAATCATTAATAAGCTTTTATAAAACATGAGATAAACAGGGCAACACTGACGGATTGCTTGCCAAATAGTGAACCCACATTTATCTGTGCTGCTAAGCCTTATTATAAATGGTAGTAACTCATAAATAAATGTTCATAAAGAGATGCCAAGAAAGATCAAGATGGATGGGGGGAATCAACTCAGTGACAACATATACCAAGGATGCTGGCTGATGAAGAAGACAAAGTAAGCTAGGTAGCCAATATAAGGATTAGTCATCTTGCCAAATAGTGAGCCTGTATTGATGTATGAAAACGGTTAGAACTGGTTTATAAATGGTTCTTAATGATTAATAAAGTGTTTATAACCTAATTATAAACCCTTTATGAATCCTTTATAAGGGTAGTCTTATTGTAAAGTGGTACCCAGCATTCTTTAGAACACATCCACAGGCCCACGGTTAGCTACGTATTTGACTCACAAAGAAGAATGCAGTTCCACTAGTGGTTGCTTTCTGTTATCACAATACTGTATTCCAGCCATCATAAGAGTGCAACCATAATATCATTATGCAACCAATTATACAGATACATATCATGGCTCTTAATATAATAATGCTTCCTAAATGTAATAAATGCAATTATCCCCATTATTACTATGATGCTCGTCACGCTAGCCTGAATTTAGTTAGGGACTTAAGAGAAAACGGGGCCCAGTTAGGTGACATGCAGGCTTTCCCAGTCTTTCAATCCATTTCCCTGCAAGTGCATGGCAGAGGACACAGAGGTTAATTAGCCTCCTATAGAGTTAGCGACAGCAATGCTGCATATTATACCCTCCGCCATTATAGCCGTCTGGGCTCATAACAGACTGCTAATCCAGGCAGAGGGCCGTCTGATGGCTGACAATAACTCTACAGAGAGAGAATTGAAGCGATAAAGCAAGAGAGAGACGAGGCTTGTGCCCGTGTGTACATCATATACCTCAGGGCAGGTCACGGTTCACTGGCTGCCGTCCTCTAGATAACAAAATACTTTATATGCAGATGACGTAAATGATGAGCGCCCTCGCTAAAAAAACCCTGCTAAAACATGGGTCAACTGTAAACTTGGGATTTATACTTCTTGACACATCTCCCATTAATGATTCAGTTAAAAAATGCATCTCGTGGGATTGTTGACCACAACTTGGTTTCCGCACATTTTCACAAACATCACCAGTCGGTTCGGTTTCTCAATTCAAATTGTGAAATCCCTCTTCCCGCCCGTCACTGTCTTCCTCTGCAGATGCTGCTGTGCCATCTTGTCACATGAATTAATGAATCTCTATCTGCTGTTGATGATGTTCTCCTCACCAGATGCAGTTTGACTTGTTAGGCCAAAATAAATAATAGAAGCTGACAAACTTCAGCTTGCATCAAGAGCGGACCCTCAAGCATAAAATTGCAGCGCACTCCAGCTAGATTTTTCCATCAGCAAGTGGTATGAAATATGTAATAATTATGCTATTAAACATTGGTAGATTCAATAATGAGCTGTTTAAGATTCTGAGCATGCAAAGCCTCCAAAGTAAAGTAATGATCTCGCCAGGGACGGGGCTCACACTTAAAACTATGAAGCCGTCGAGGGACTGAAAACCTTGAACAATGTGTGAACAAGTGTGTGTGTGTGGTAATGCTGGAATGTGAGTAATAGACAGAGCCGAAGCCTTTCTATGTCAGTTTGTGCATGTGCGCGGGTGCATGTGCATACTTGTGCATGTGTGTTTTGCTTTAGTTTTTAGGGTAATTCAAAGCTAATAGCAGCAGAATCAGCTCTGTGCTCATTCCTCAATTAGTAGTCATCTATAAAAAGACACATTTCCATTCTTTATGCTGTCGCTTAATTATGATGGATTTCCTTCCCATTCTCCTTCGTTTACCCCTCACTTTCTTCTCTCCCTTTCTTCTATTTTCTATAAGGGAAACATAACTAGCTGAGTCATTTTTTATCTAGCAATATTATGGATTTTGATCAAAAGGAGAGTTTTAAGGCTCAATGCAGCAGCTTGATTTAAGAGGTTTTCTTTTTGTTGTTCATCATTATTGGTTTATCTTATTAAGAATCGTTGGCGTTTACATGGAAACACAGAGAGACAAATGGTGTATTATTGAGGCTCTAATTTTTATAGTTTGGATGATGTTTTGTTCTGGGGAATGTTGTTTATTATCCGTAAAATATAGAGCAAATATCTTTACAACATAAACAGTGAATTGGGTTGAGCACCCATTTCAAATCCTATCATCCTAATAAATGGCTCTTTCACTGGTTATTGCTCCTATTGTAAAACAGAAGATGAGCTAACCTGTACCAATTTAGTTGTAAAGGTCAAGTAAAACGTATAAACTAAATCCAACACATTCAAATGCTTGTAATGTTATATTTTGATCACAAACACATTAAACTGAAAGGTTTAGGCAACAACCGCTGTGACAAAGGGCAAAGCTCTCATTCTACAGGTCCATTTTCATTCCTACTCTCATCTATGGTCATGAAGGATGGGTCATGACTAAAAGATAAGTGAGTCTTCTCCGGAAGGTGGCTGGCATCTCCCTTTGGGATAAGGTGAAAAGTGCAGTTATTGCGGAAGGACGCCGAATAGAACCGCTGCTTCCTGAAAAGCCAGTTGAGGTGGTTTGGGCACCAGAGGCCTGTACTACGAAGCAGGATTTTCGCTTAGCGGGCTAACTTCACGGAAAACTCAGGGTTTCCGGTACTACAAAGCTGGTTCTCTTTTTAGCGGGCTAGATCTCCATGGTAATTTATGCTGAGCCGAGTGGCTAACCTGCTCCGGAGCAGGTTAGGTTGCAGGCTAAGAGCTCAACTCAGTGAAAGCACTGCCTGCTGACCAATCAGAGCTCAGTGTGCGGAGTTTAAAGCGATCAAGTCATATTACAGGAAAAGGAAAAACAGAAAAACTGCCGTTGCAGGAAATACGGCCGGCAAAAATCACCGACTGTGTGAACGTGAATATTAATAGAATCACCTCCCATCTTCAGAGCAATCTGACTATTATAACATTAGCGTTAAGAAAGCTTACTTACATATCTGCCACAACATGAGTAACCGGATCAGAGTAACATTAAGTACAGTCCGCGGCATATCGCATCATATTTCCTTATCTGAGTCAGCTGAGCCGTATCTGGCCGTGCAACACTCACAGTGTCACATACTGTATGCAGAAGTATTATTTTAAGCAACACATTAAGTTGACGAAACACTCGAGTCACATGTAATTAAAGTCAGATCGTGTCTTGGACGGGGCAGTGATATCATAAACCTGTTAATGTACGCATTCAAACTTTTTCTGTTACCAGCTGTATTCACCTTGCAGGTGCAGCTATGTGGCTTTGATCCTGGATAAAGTGTTTAAGTCATGGATGTTTAAAGTTTAACTTCTTCATATGTCTAATATGATAGTTGACTTTTCATTCAGGAAGTATGACGCTGCGCTGTCAGTACGCTTCTCCATGTTTGTGATTGGTCGAATGCTCCAAATACCACCCCTTTCATGTGAACGCGCACCTAACTAGATAGGACATAGCTGGCTTGAGCGATCCACTTGATAACCCGCGTCGTAGTACCGTTTAGCAAGAGCGCGTATGTTTTGGATTAGGCCAACCGCTAACTCAAACATATCCAGGTTAGGTTGAACCAGCTTCATAGTACAGGCCTCTGGTAAGGATGTGACCTAGCTGCCTGCCTAGGGAGGTTTTCCAGGCACATCTTACTATGTCCTCTGTTTCTCATAAATACAAGTATTTATATAAATATACATTTTTGGCTGAAGGTGATTTACAGAGCAAGCAGAAATTACAGAAGCACTTCAATGCTCCTTGATACCGCTTTCCGTATATTTAAAGACCTAGTAGTGGAGCTACTTAAAATCCTGCGCCACCTTGTTTTAATTTATTTTCATGATTGACGTATGCGGCTTATTGATTCTGTAGGTGTCGTGGTTCCATTGCATACATACACAAAAGTTTGAAGACACAGGGAAGCACCGAAGCCTCACACATCAGTGCCAACTCAGTCACTGATCTGAGGAACACAGAAAGAAAGAGATGATGGAGTGGTGCGCTTTCTCTGAATATGTATATTTGTTGTGCGGAAACTCATCATAGTCACAGCCAGTCCCTCAAACACACACGTACACTGACACAGACACGCTAATGCTTGACAATTTCCAGGTGAGCCCACAACTTTAGATTGATGGTGTAGACAGAGCAGCATATGTTTTGTCATCTCTCTCTCCCCCCTTACTCTCTATTCCACTCTCGTATTGTCACTCTTTTAGTGTGGTCTATCTGGATCAATCATCAATCTCTTCTATGGTTCCTCTTCCCCTCCCTTTCGCTCCCCCTCCCTCCCCCTCTTCATCCCACTCCCTTCCGATATATTACAGGCAATCTTTATTCCAGGCGAATCCACTTAGCACAATGGAGACTAAACAAATGTGTGTGTCAAACCCAGATGGCGTGATCCCCATGCTGTAGAGGGACAAAGGGAGGGCTGACACAACTCTTCTTCATGTCATGACAACTTTTTAGCTGAGTACAACAAAATACATTCTGAGAGTGAAGTTGCTTATAGTCTTCTATGGCCAACACATTATTTAATTTTAAGTTTATACCATATCCAATTAGAATAAAAATAATTGTAGGAATTTACGTATAATCCACTTTCAATGAAAAAAAAATGATGTCAACCTGGGTCAACGAGTCTATTCTTACTGTATACATTTACACTTTACACAACAACCCGCACAAGCCTCGTAAAGCTTTCCAAATACAACAAACCTGAACATATTTTAAGGGCTTGTTTTAGAGCCGGATCAATAAGAAATGTGTCTGTAAATATAAAATAAGCCTGAGGATTAACCAGTGAGTGCTCAAGTGTTTTAGCCTTCAGTACGCCTTGTTCCCAATAGCAACATGGTTAGGGTTAGGAAAGAGGAAACGGAAAATGGCTAGAGATGGACATTTTAATTTCCAGTTCTCTGGTGCTTATTATACGAGGAGGAAAATATCAAAGAGGTCCAATGATTTGTCTTGCCACCATAGCTCTCCTGCTTGATACTTTGGGTGATAAACGGGCATTGACCATGGGGAACCAACTTGTCGCTCTGCTTCAACTTTGCGAAAGCCTGAAAATGTCCGACCACATTTCTGACATCTCAGACATTTAATTACAATCTGACATTTGATTCCCAGCTTAAGTGTGTTTATTGTAAATAATGTCCCTGTAATGTGTACTACTACTACATATAACACACAAGAGGAAAGGGAAGAGCCAACAAAGCATAGGACCCCTTTAAAGTAAGTAAACCTTGAATGTAAGTTTTACAAGAGATACAAACCACGGAGCTGGTTAAAAGAAAGGTTAATGCGCCATTGTACATATTTATCTTAAAAAGGGCCAGCTGGCACTACACTGCTACACCGCTGTCACCACTTGTTTTTGTTTTGTTGTAAAGCCTTGCTTTTGCTAGCTTAGGGAGGGAATTCTCTTTTTGCTTTTATTCATGAACTCTTTACAGTCTTTGTGATATCCCATGCGGCTGGGCTGAGCGATGAGTCTATTGCAAAGGAGGAGGAGAACAGGGAAGAGGAAGAAGAATTGGAGAGAGGTGAAGGAGATGGAGATCTGAACAAGTCGGTCTCCCAGTGAAATCTGCGTTTTTCCAGTCAGAGCGCGTTCTCTATTGAACTATGCCCCTCATCGATCCACCCATCTTAATGTACTCTGTGTGAGTGTGAGGCAGTGTATGCACATTCATGTGCTGGCGTCTGATAATTTTCAGTAAGTGCCTTCGTAACCATAAAAGCAGTGAGGAATAATCTTTTCTTTTATCAGGATCAACTCACTAAAAAAAAGAAGATAGCTGCGTACAGAAAATAATTCAGTGAGTAACGGTGTGTCGAGGTGGGATGAAAAGGAAGGGGAAATATGGACAAAAGGCTTAAGCATGGTGTGAAGATACACGTAATGTATTGTCAATCTTAAGGGAATTAATAAATACCAAGAGGATGGGAAAGGAGGAGAGTATGGAGATAATTTAAAGAGGTAAAAGGCTCATGGGAACAGAGTTTTTCACTTTCACCCTCTTAACTCGCCTCCCCTTTAGTTCTGCATAAACAATTGGCAAATTCCCACACATACACACAAGAACATCCATATACACCACTCCGCCCTTTAAGTTTTTTTATTTATTTTTATCTCTGGCCTTATTCCACAGCTTATGAATTTTAATAGGCCTCAATCAGAACACCTCAGCAGTGTTTCTCTATCTCCCAAAGTAATGGACTTGAACCACCTGAGAGTTCTTAGACAGCTCTGTATTTGTGGAGCTAAAGGAAACGGCGAGGAGAGGAGGGATGAATGATAAGGAGGGCGTACGGGATATGGATGAATAAGAGGGCCAAGCGGCGGGGTGGTGGGAAAGGAGAACGTGCTTGTGGAGTGATCGCCGATTGCCCGTGGGGTGTCACAGGGAGACAAATTACACGCGGGAGAGTGGCCTTGGCTTCAAAATGGATTCCTACTTGATGTCAACACATATGTCACCATGCGTGCCATCCCGCACATAAACACACGCGTAAACCCACACTCGCACGAAAATGAGTCTGATTGTTTCTGGGTTGCCTTGCTCCTGATCCCCCCCCCCCCCTATCCCCCCCATCCTCCACCCCCGTCCCCCCTTAATTACAATCTGCACTGACAAATGGGCCTGCTTGGAAATGAAAAGGTGGGCACACACACCTCCAATTCACACACACACATTATTTCCCCGGCAGATCTGAAACAAAAACGGCTCTGCATTTATTCTGTTGGAAATTGTCTCTATTGTACCACCCTCGCCATGATGTGTAGCCATTTGTGGAAATCAATGGAGCCCAGAAATTGGTATTATTCTTTCAATGGTGCATTCTCTCGAGCACCGCTCACTCTCCGTGCCTCTCCCTGTGCCCGTCTTTAGTCGTGCTTGAATGAGAAAAAGTGATTACCAGAGAAAGAAAAGGGTTAGTACGTTGGTGAAAGGTGGCAGTTGTGTGTCTGCTGTGAAAAGACCTGTGTATGGCTGTTGCACCTCCACACATCTTCCCGCCCGCCTTACTTTGCCCCCTCTTGCTTCGACTCCAACGTTACCACACACACATCACAGCACAATGAGCCGTCGACACAATGAGGTACATCGCGAGTGCTCACGGGAAACACAATCCGCACTATACATGTGCCAAAGTTGATAGCTTGAAAACAATGCCTCGTCAGCTCCTGCCATAATCACGGCACTTTTAAAAAAGATCTCAGGGCTGAAAGACAGGAGAGCAGCACAATGCGTAAACACAGCCATAAGCCAACTGTTAAAGCTATTCTCCATCAACAATGGAGCGCAACAGAGAGAGACTGAGCGACTCTATTGATATCGAGCGCTGCTGAATAGTCGGACCGACTAGCGTTCACTGTCACAGCGGATGGATGGTTTAATTGTGTGAGAAAAAATTAGAGTGTGTGTATTTTTATGTGTTTGTTCCTGTGTGTGAACGAGAGAACCCAGGGAGGTGACAGCCGTTATCTCAGGCCTACAGACAGACACTTAGCCCTCCGCCAACCCTCAACCACTCGTCCCTATGGCATGCTCAGAAATATCACGAGCTGGCACTGTCAGAACACTGTCTGTGTGTGAGTGGTTGGGGAGGGTGAGGGTCTGCGTTTGTACACCACATCAAACTCCTCTGTTGGACTTTGCAATTTGAGCATGAGCCTGTGTGTCAATGACAATTCTGTCAAATATATGTCTGCTGTGTTGTCGATAGTTCTCGTTGGTCAAGTCAACAAAAATACACTAATTACCAGGGTTTCGAGAGTAACTTTAAACATGTATTCCGGTACGATAACTAGTCTACTGTAAAAAATTGAAGCATGAGTGCACCGTTGTCGGGTATTGCTGCAAAGATATTAAGCTTCTTTAATTGCATTTAGGTTAATATTCACCTAAGCGTCACAGGATAATAACTTATTTTTATGACCTTATTAAACTCTTTAATTGAATTTGGTGGAAGTATGTTACATGGAAGACACAACAATATTTTGCAGCAGATCTAAAACGGGGCAGATCCACAAATTATGTTTGACTTACTTAACAATCGGAAGCACCACCTATGACTCCCAAAAAAGATATAAAACATATTCTTTGTACCGTAAATGTTGTTTATCAGACGACGACTACAATCCAAAGGAAGCCTAACCCTAACCCTAACCCTAACCCTGACCAAAAGTCTGAAAACGGCATCCCGAATCAGGAAATGATTTATTTGACACAGATGGTTCAACATCCTAACAATAGGGCTTGTTGTTTTTGATCAAATAAGCTACAATGCTAAAATGACCCATGATATTTCAGCTACTACATTTATCTTGATAAGCAGTTGCTACCATGGAGTTGTGTGAGCACAGTGGTTAAATGCGGCCAAATGCAACCCAGAAGAAACAATTACACACTACTTTATAATCTCTAAAGATGGTGTATGTTTATTATGTAATGTGAAAACCATGGATAAACATAATATGTTCGATAAAAACAAAAGATAAAAGTGATATGCTGTGTGTTGTCTTAAAGCGATTAGATTAAAAGAAGGTGTATTGATCCCTCCTTGGTGCTGAGGTGAGCAAGACTACGTGGAGGAAGAGGAGGGGGGGTAGGAAGTGGATTATCCGGCAGTGAGTTGTACAGAGTTGAACATCTGGCCAAAAAGACAACACAGATAGTTACTCATCCTTGACAGCCACAGAGGAGCAAAGATAGACAGATACTGAGAGGAATTGATAAGACTGAGAGTGTCAAAAAAGACGGCAAATAGCCTAAGGGCCCAGTCAAACCAGTAACAGCAAACTCTTGGACCAAAATCAATTATTTTTCAATGAAATTGCCACCATTCTTTCACAAAGTGGAAAGTAACACTGTAAGCGGATTTCATGCAGAGTTCAACTTTGCTGAACTTTGGCAAACCTTGTCACCATTGACAAGCTAAAAAATGTGTCAAGAGCACTGATCTTGTATGAAACGTAGAGCATTCAAAAAGGATTGCGTTAGCTGTGTGGCACCATTCCATTGTATGTAACCGCCTGCATAAACTCCTACATGAAAAATACATGGTTTTATGGATGTGAATATGAGACTGTCAGTCGTAGTTTTCTTTGAAAATAACTCTGCCGTGCCTCGACACAAACAGCAAGTGCACCACCAAGTGCATGGTTGCATCTCTACTGAAACATAACCAGAGATGGGGTCGTTACTAAAAAAATGTAATATATTACATATTACATATTACTTTAAAAAAAAGTTATATATTACACTACTTCGTTACTCTCTACATAAAGTAACTCGTTACTTTACTCGTTACTTTACTCGCCGAGCACGTACGAACTGCGCATGCGTGAGTGGCAATAACTCTCCTTACCAGCAGGTGGCGGTAGTGTGTATTCGTCATTCAAAACAGGCAACAACCGGAAGACAGAGAAGAAGAACAGACTACGTGATATAAACAAACAACAAATAGCGTGTGCGTTAGCTTCACCTTAGCATGTGTTCTTTGCAGGTGTGTGTTGAGGTTTGACGCTTCTGGCCTGGACACAGTTTGCACCTCACCGTCACATTCCTGTCTATTCTTCGGACGAACTCAAAATAATGGGCATACCTCCACCCCTCGAAGGTTATCGTAGACTCAGCCATGTTTATGCAGCACTGCACGTGGAGATATGGACGCGCAAGTCGCGCAGATTACGTACATATAAACCTGCGGCGGAAACCCCTCTTGTCTGTCAGTGTGATTATGACTGATTTTTAGTAAGTAACGAAGTAACGCGTGTCGGGGCAATGTTAGTAACTGTAGTGTGATTACCGAATTATAAAAGTAGCGCGTTACACTACTCCGTTACCGACAAAAGTAATATTATTACAGTAACGTGTTACTTTGCACTTTGTAACGCGTTACACCCAACTCTGAACATAACACTAACCCTGACTGTCAATGGCCTGTCAAACATGACCGACTCGGTTACTCAGTTTTTCAACATGTTATTTTTATTACATTTTCATATTGCTTTTTTATTATTGCTTTGCGAATTATTTGAAGTGCCCTTTCACCATTTTGCAAGGATATTCAGACCTTTCACTAAAAACGTGTCTTAAGTGTATAAAAGGAGGGCCGTTTGATTTTAAATGCTTTAGAAACAGGGGGTCTTAAAACTGTACAGCTAGCAAATATGTTATCAACATAATCAACCTTTGTTTGCTCATAAGCATTTCTTGTTTCAGAGACTGAAAAAAAAGTCCAGAAATACTTGATATGAAATTTGTCCTTTCAAATACTGGGATGCATGTTTAGTCTCTGGCGTGTTGGCGGTAAGACTCATCTTATAGCCAACTTGCTACTTTACAGAATGTTTTCTTTGTACCCATCTGGCATTGGGAGAGAAGAGCGATGAACAACCCATTGAGCATTGGCGCCTTTGCATGCTTGTTGCTCATGCATCAGCGAAGTTGTTGCCATTTAGACACATGGCACGTTAATTTGAAATAAAAAAGGTGAGCAGTCCTTTTTGTGGCGGGGCTTTTGCTGACTGAGTAAAAAGCAAAACCATCTAGATCTACCAGCCTAATGTTACAAGCAACATATATTTGTTTCTGGAGTCAATGAGCACTTCAGATGTATTAAGAAAACTGCAAGTAAAGCACTGCACACTTCTGAGGGATATACTGTAAGTTAGTTGACTTAAAATGACCAGCTTGAGGCAAGGTGTTTGTCTTTACCCCACAGATCAACAAAAGGCCAGTGCAGAGGAAAAACGATGTTTGATCAAGTCGGCTCACTAAGAGACTAAAACAATATGCAAGATATAACAGTCTGAAATGATTGTGGGTAACTCTGGTAATGGGGTTTCACAGCACAAGAGATGATGGAGCTGTCACTTCACAGCATGTCTAGACCACCACCCACATCTGCTTGCAATTTTTGTCTTGTGGCCATCTGTTCTGCCATACAACCATGCAGAACCACAGGAAGCAGGAACAGATTTGAATCCAGCTTCTCAGGAAGTTCCTCCAAAATGTTCTTCATTATTATTAGTATAATTACCATAGAGCATGACAAGTGAATGTTGGATTTATGCAAAGCATGCTGCCTACACAAACAACTGTTTTAAGAAGATTATCGCTCCCAAATCCCCCACAAGGTATTGTTTAGACCAAATAAAACGGAAGGCGTTTTTCCAGTTTTGTGAAATGCAGCAAAAAGATCGCCTTAAGTTTATAAGAGACTGACAGTTTATCTGTGTGCTTTTCGAGTCAACTGAAATCAAGGTATGAGTAGTGCTGTATTTTTCTATGAGCAGATGCACTTCATACTCTTTGCTCAAGTTTCTTGCTGCACTGGGTCATACAGAGTCCTCAGCTAAGGAGCAAGACTCAAGACCGCCGTAATCATAAAACCCATTGTTGATGTTCCTGAACAAGGTCAAGCAGGCAAAGAGTGAGAATGTCAGCCGCAGAGAGCAGTCTCAGGGGTGTCAATTGCAGAGAGCAGCTTTAATGGAAGGTATCCGGAGGACTGAAGTACTAGCAGGGATTACAGTGGTGAAATCAGCCACGTGCAGAGGATGTAAGGGAAGGGGCCCAAATGCATAGAAGGGCAAGCCGGCGATTCTTGTTACTAAATTCATAAAATTACTCTATTTTTCATATAAAATATCTCCTATCATGCTACTTTTAGGCATACATTACAGGTCTCAGATATATACACATTCATAAAAAAACATTTCTATGAAGTGTTTTGCTCAAAATACCAAACAGATCACCCGTTTTTAGAGATTTAGGTACGGAAGAAAAGAGAGAGGGTTTTGTTTTCTGACACTTTGTGAGTTCCCTGACACACCGGGGACACATATTTATGTATACAATACATAAAAAGGTGAATTATTCATGATAGGAGACCTTTAAAGGGATATGTACATGTATTTAAAACAAACCCATGACTAAGATTAGTTCAAACACTGTTACGTGACAATTATTCAAAAATAAATGCGAAGAAATTAAATGTATTTCAGTACAATTTCCTTACATGATTCCGAGCCCAACTCTCACCTCGCCCTGTGACTGACAGAAGCTCGGTGCTGCTGACAGGTGCACCTTCTCTCTTTTATCGATTCAAAGGTTTTCTTGTCATACGCACAGTGGCTACAGTGTAGGAATGGCAATGAAAAGCAAGTCCCAAGCCCCTCCAACAAAGCAACATCAATATATGTAAGACATCAACAATTAAACAATAAAAAAAGGTGCAACAAGAACAGGACAGAAATAAAATGGCGCAAGAGAATGTTGCAAGTGACCCATGTGCAGGTAAATGCTTCAAAGTCAACTATATGCATGTCAAATAGAATAAGATGAGCTAGAAACGGGATGTAAAATGGAATACTGCTTAAGGATATAATACTGCTTATTACAGTCATGAATACATATGTGAAATACAAACATATCAATGTTTAAAAGTTATCAAGGCACTTCAGAGCTCAGCAGTTCAACAGTCTATATGGCCTGTGGGATAAAACTGGCCCTGAGTCTGGTCTCTGTCCTGATGATGCGGACCGCCTGCCAGACGGAACAGTTTGTTGCTTGCCCATGTTCCTCTTACTGCCTTCTCCTTAAAGGCATTCGGCATAATTGCTTCAGTAATAATGGGCATTAAGGAAATGCTGATATAATCATTGATACATTTGTACATAAAAGGTAAGCAAACACACTATACATATATCAGATTCACAATATAAAATTGCTACCAAAACACAACTTATTTTTGCTTCAGTATTTAAACTGTTAAGTAGCGTAATCAGCCAGATAAAACACTGAGCAATACAACTATCTGCAACATTTGTATATTCTCTTAAGTGGTGTTGTCAACAGTTTTACATTAGCTGTGCTCTACAACAGTTGGCGAATTGCACTGTTCATTGTTAAATGCTAATGTTGTAAACCCCATTTGTATTCATTTAAGGCAGCTAGATTGGCTTAGCACCAGCACAGCATTCATTTAATTATTTATTTACCACGATCCACCAATTTGCGAGTAGTTCAGTGTCACTCGTCAGCTTTAACAGAGCAGGGCTTCTCACACACCAACATCTACAACCTTACAGCAAAGAGCAAACTGTTACCGTTTTCATTTGACAACATTATATTGAGTGAGTAAAGTTTTATCCGAGTTATATTTTAACCGTTCAGCAGCGTTATTTTATCAAAAGTATTGGTACCACTTTACAATAAGACTACCCTTATAAAGGATTCATAAAGGGTTTATTAATAGGTTGTAAACACTTTATTAATCATTAACAACCATTTATAAACCAGTTCTAACATAGTTTTCATGCATCAACACAGGCTCACTATTTGGCAAGATGACTAAGCCTTATATTGGCTACCTAGCTTACTTTGTCTTCTTCATCAGCCAGCATCGTTGGTATCTGTTGTTCACTGAGTTTAATCTCCCCCCATCCATCTTGATGTTTCAAGAGCCCGAAACTACGCCGCCCCTCTGCGGCCCGCAGGTGCCAGGATACCACGGCAAAACAGAGCCTGCCCAGGTATATCTAAACAAGTACCCGCCTGTACAGTGGGGTTAGGCGGTCATTTTGCAGCTCGTGGTATACAAATAGACAATGGAATATTCATGTGAAAATAGTGTCATATTCTGCCATGCCTGTAGAAATGTTGGGTCAAACATAATGCATACAATAGCACAGATTCCTTCACCATGAATGGCTACAAAAATATCTCATATCCCAAGCTTATCAACGAGCTAATGTTGCAGCTGAAATGTTCTCCAGGTCACAAAGTCAACCTCACATGATGATGTGATACCAGTTTTCAAGCACAGTAAATATTCTCTTCCCAGAGTATATGATGGAACCAAGGTGATGATTTAGTACATGGTTTTAATAATACTTTTGCTTTTCAATGTTTGCCATTTCAAACCATGAGCTGGTTCAAATAATATTTGCCTTGATTTACAATATGTTCTCATTCCACAGTCTACTTTGGACTATATGAAATATTTCAGGATTGCACTTTTAACTTGAAATGTTCTCACTTGCTTGGTTTCAAAACATAACAAATGCCATAATCTGTTCATTGGGGACTATCAATGCTATTTTTCATTGCTGTTGCCGGCCACTATTGCTCATGTAAACCTACTACCTATTACCCCTGTAATCTCAGAGGCACCCTGAGTCATTTTGTTCTGGAACCGGGCCTGTACACGGCCATAAACTAAACAAACTACAGAGCCCATTCCGTGTCCTGTTATTGTTTACTTCCTGTCTGCCTTCTTCTGGTGATTTATCTGACGTCCAGCGCTCCGTCTTTTAACCTCTTTTCCTTTCTCTTTCTTGATCCTCCTTAGCAACCTTCATCATAGTCCTTGACAGTGGTCTGTACTGGATTAACAACGTGTCACATGTTAAGAATTTACAATCAGAATTGAGTATTCAACTAAGCCATGTAATACAAGTTGTTAGTAGCCTTAAGGGCCTACACAGTTGTTATGCTATACCACATTGCCCTTCACTGGATGTATAATGAGCTGCACTAAACTACATTTTAGCATTTAAAATACTTAGCCATTCTTTTAAGGTTATTTTGGTAAAGTAACTAAAAAGTAACTAAAAAGTAGTGTAACTCATTACATCTCAGAGACAGTAATATTGCAATGTAACTTATTACTTTCAAAAGACAGTAATAAGTAATATGTAATATATTACATTTTGGAAGTAACTTGCCCAACACTGTTTATTTATGAGTTAGGCAAGGCAAGGCAAGTTTATTTATATAGCACTTTTCAACACAAGGCAATTCAAAGTGCAACTTAGAGAGATATTTTATTAGGTAGGTAACTTTATAATAATAATAATTATTATTATTTGATAACTTTATGCATTGATAAGGTTCATTTAAATTCGCTATGATCGATTATGTAGACAAGCTAACGTCGAACTAGTGTTGAAGAGCGAGTGTATGTGAAATCAACCTCACAATAAGATGTATATTACAAATAATAATGTCATATTTCAAGATGATTACTTAGATATTACAATATGGTTGGTTGAGCTGGAGTTCATTATTGAGCTTACACGTTAACGGCAGTCATATCTGAACAACAAACCCAAACCTTGTTCTTTTTTATTAATTGTATTACCAAATTGGTATCAAATAAATAGTAAACATTGGTAATACCAATGCTGATAAAGTAAAATATTTTATTTGAGTATTTGTGTCTTGGAGAAGGTACTGTACCCAGTTCCTATGTCCGGCAGTTATAGACTGTGCTTTCTTGTGAGGGATGCTCCGATCGCCAATTTCGGGGCCGATCGCCGGAATCAGTATCCGCCGATACCGATCGCGATCCGATTGAGTGGGCGGGGCCTAAATGGAAGATTTAAACATCACTTTAAATCTTCCATTTAAAGTGATGTTTTAAACTCAGTTAATGGGGCTCATTCACTGGAGCTTCCACAAACAACAATCAACTTAATTATTACATTCAAATGATGGACATTATTCAAGTTTACATTCACTTTGGATAGTAACACGGGAGAAATGAGCGGAAGCGCTCTCTTTTCCAATCTCCCTCTCTCTCTCCCCCCTCTCTCCCTCTCCTGACAGCCTGTCAGTATCTCATGCAGCTCACTGATCCAGTAATGAGTGACATGACAGTGAAGAATAAATATATTTATAATAACTAGTTTAGCTTGTTCCAGCGGTAGATAAAATAGCTAAGTGTGTTAGGTCTAACTCTTGTGTGTTTCGCTCCGCTTACCGGTCCGGCGGGCGGAGCTGCAGGATTTCTGCTTCACACGTTGCATACCGCTATTTTACTATCTTTTTCGGACACCTTAAAATAATTTTGGCGAGCTTGTTTTGCCGCGCACAGAGAAAAGTGTTGTGTATTTTACGTCATGCGATCGGCTCTTGCGATCGGCATGTTTAGAGTGCACCGATCGATCGGTAGAGAGTGAGTATCGGCCGATCTCGATCGGTGACCGATCGATTGGAGCATCCCTATTTCTTGTACAAGAGAATACCATTATTTATTTTTTTAAATCAATATGGACCATTACTGTATAATTATCCTTAAATTATGTTATGCAATGCATCTAATAAACAAGTATGGCATTTTGAAACATGATGTGCAACAATTTCTACTGTAATTTGTGTACATTTTGTTTTTAACTTTTTTTGTTAGTATGCACGTGGACGCTTTGGACATACCTGGAGAAGGAAGAAATGGGTCTTCGGAATGATGGGAAGACAAAAGGCGGAGACTAGTGTTGAAACTAGTGGAGAAGCGATCAAGATGCCACCTTGTCCCTCTGATTAGACGGCATGTTAAGTCAGGAAGTAGCATTATTAGTGATGAGTGGAGGGCATACAGGAGAGTGCTGAGTAACATGGGGTACAACCACTGCGCCATAAACCACAGCAGGTGGTTTGTGAACCCCCAGACGGCAGTCATATCCAACATATAGAAAGAGCTAGGTCGACCGTCAAAGGACATGTCCGTAGACTGAGAGGAAACCGTACAGAGAGTTTGTTGGAGGAACACCTCAAGGTTCTTGAATGGTCATCTTGGCTCTGCTCACCCTGATGGACTGCTTGGACGCTTGTTCAAGGATATACATAAAGCCTTTCCAGTCTGAGTACCAGTTTGTCTTACCAAGTCCTTCATTTATGTCTGAGAAAAGCTTTTATGTTTAAATATGTATATCAGTCATACTAAATAATCATTACTTTGAGTCCTGATTTTCTTCATTTGTGAATACAATGTTTTGCTTGGTTCTGTTGCATCTTTCTTTGCATGTCATGTGAAAAATGTGGATTAGGTAAGCGTGAATGTTATAACTCATTCATAAATGGACATTTCTATTAAACTTAAAAACAACGCACCTTTTCAGTAGTTATAAATGTTAGTGACTCATCAATAGATGGTGATGTGTTTTACACTTTACAATAAGGCTCCCTTTTGGTAGTTATAAATGTTAGTAACTCATTCATAGATGGTCATAAGAGAATGAGATGCCAAGAAACATCAAGATGGAAGGGGGGAGAATCAACTCAGTGAACAACAGATAGCAAGGATGCTGGCTGATGAAGAAGCCAAAGTAAGCTAGGTAGCCAATATAAGGCTTAGCAGTACAGATAAATGTGGGCTCACTATTTGGCAAGCAACCGGTCACAGTTGCCCTGTTTATCTCATGTCTTATAAAGTGTTCACAACCTAATTAATAAATGAATTACAACTATTCGTAAACCCTTTATAAGGGTAGTCTTATTGTAAAGTGGCACCGACATTTAAGTAGAGTACTTGAGTAAATGTGCTTAGTTACATTACACCACTGTAGCCCTCCTATGGTGCTGCAGGACCTGCATTGTGATTGGCTAATGCTCTTCGGAAACGACAACTCTTTTTTGTTGTTAACTCTTTGTGAACTGGGTTAAATGTGCGCACAAAATAGATCACAAATAGCATTAAACATTTCAGGAGTCAAACATGTCTGGCTTACTGCAACAGATTGCACAATGTACACTAGCTGGAGCTCGCTGCTAACGCTATAGGTTGAGTTAGCGCTAGGTTAAGCAAGCACTAGGCTAAGCTAGTGCTTCCAGACTCTTCACTCAGAGTTGTTATGTGAGAAATCAACTTAATATTAATTATCATAGAATATTTTAATTTGAGGTGTCTTGAGGGAGACTTAAATCATGTCACAAACCGATAAATGGAGTTCCTGACACACAGAATCAGTCTCTAAAAAGAGCTCTACCCAGGTTGGTAACTCTGTGGTCATATGGTATTTGTTGTGTTGGTCTATGTTTACCTTGTCGTCATCTGGTGCAAATCTGTCAAAACATTTGCTATTATAAACACTCTATGCAAAGCAGGTTCTCCCTCCACTAACACACACACTCCCATGGCTTGCCTGCTAACAGTTGCATCTCTCACCACTTTATGCCACAGGCTCCAAACAAGCCATCTGCACTAGTGTGTGCCTCTGCCAGCCTGGCCCCGAGAGATGGACGTTGTGTGTATGTGTGTATAAGAGGGGGGGGGGGGGGGGGTGCAGCAGTGATTCAAGAGAAGAATCTGAGGAAGGAATAAGGGATTACAGAGTTTAGGAGCTTGGGCAGGGTAAGGAGGTATTAAAGAAGATGACAAGAGATATGGAATGACAACAATGGAACAAATGGAGTGAGAGTGAAAGAGAGTGTGTACTAAGTCTACAGTCCAACCATGCTAGGAGTTCTGTGTGGCTGGCCGGCATTTTCTGTGTTTTTTTGTATCATTCAAAAGTTCTAATTAACCAATATTCCCAAAAATGGTTACCTTTAAAAAAAACAAAAAACAACACAATTGTTTGAGCAGTGCTAGCGGCGTAATGTTGCCAAGTTTGTTGACAGTCCAAAACTCGAGAATACAATTTGGACTTTCAGTTGTCTAGAACAGTGGTTCTCAACTGGTCAGGCCTCGGGACCCACTTTTTACTTGGTCAATAAATCGCGACCCAACATTTTGAAGCACTCAAATCTATTTAACAAAAAAACGTGCTGTAATATATACGCTTTTCAGCATAGAATATTAATAAAAGTGAATTACAGTGCATATATCCCTTATATCCCTTCACAGAACTAAAGTATGCTTTTAAAAAAGGTTTAATGATGGAATCAAAGCTGAACTATATAAAAAGGCACGCATGCTATGCTGAAAACCCAACCCCAGCAGGGGGGTCTGGGGGGATTCTCCCCCAGGAGATTTTTAGAAATACTAACATAAACTATGCATTCTGGTACACTCCGAGAAGAAAATAAATAGATGTATTACTACGCGACATGTTAATAATATGTTATGCCATTGTTTGTTTTTCTCTTTGTTCTGACATCTTGCTGCGAGAAGAGTAAAGAGGAGATAGTCTGTGTGACTTATTTTAAATTGTGGGTAAGGGTAGATAGCTCCCATTGTTCTGTGACCTGTCAATCATCAGACTGGTGGTCAATTTCATTATGTGTTCATTGTTATCTGAAGTTGTACCCATGGATGTATAAAGAAGAGTTCTACCGCAAAGTTATTCTCCGTGGGGACTTCCGGCAACAATCTTGATTCTGATTGGCCAGAAGACTCGAAAAAACATCAGGAAAGATATTTTATTGAGAAGATGATCACTATGTGACAGAAGTTTTCAAAACCGTTTATGGTCTCCGGTACTTCCAGTCCAACGCCGACTGCATGCGCAGCGTTAGAAAATCAGGCCTTCAAAATAAAAGTTTTACTTTTCTCCCAAAAAAAAAAAAATTCCAATTTTTTTTTTTCAATTTCTTTTTCTTCACTCACACATCCGCGACCCACTCGAAACGGGTCCGCGACCCACTTTTGGGTCGCGACCCACCAGTTGAGAACCACTGGTCTAGAAGGCACTAAAGTTTGTAATTTGATACATTTTTAAAGTTCTCACATATTCAACCGTTTGCTCAGAATTGTTCCTACTAATTTAAAAAATGTTGTCATAAAAAATAAAAAGTACATACATTTCAATTTTATGCCCAGATTTCTTTACTTTATACACAACATGTTTTCTTTAACCCTGGCACTGATACTTACATTTCAACTTTTTCTTTAAACATTTTCATTTTATTCTTAAATGCTAAATAAATAAAAAATATTCCTCTAATATTTGTCCTTACGCCTGGCCCTAATATTTCCGTAGGTGGCTGTTGGTCATCGAGGCTTTTTTGTAATCCAGACCAATTTGACATGCTTAAACATATTATTGCTTGTTTACTGAAATTACATTACATTTCACTTGTTAGACGCTTTTATCCAAAGCGACTTACATACTCAGTACTGGAGCACAGGAGCAATTTGGGGTGAAGCGTCTCAGGGACACAACAACATGCTGACTGCAGTGGGGTTTGAATCTGCTCCCCTGATCCGAACACCAACACACTAGACCACTGCGCCACACGCTTCACTGAGAAGTGAGGTGAAAATAAAAAAGGGAATAGGAAGAAAAGCAAACAACTCTTCTCCAGTACCAGGGCCCAATCAAAGAACCCAACAGCAGTAATTATCTAAAAGATAATCAGTGGCTTTTTACATGCCAATCATGAAGAAAACACTACACATGCAAACACAAATCAACTTCCAGACACAAATGCACACGCCCACACACACACATCTCATGACTGAACGCTGCTCCCAGCATGCGTCCCGGTATCTCATATGCAAACACCTCTATCTGGAAATATCAAAACATGTCATTTTGAGGAGAGAAAAAACTACAAGAGATGTTGACTTGTGCGCCTGCCCAACCCTCCTTTTTTCCAAACACTCACACCTGCTTTTTGTAGCAGATAAACATCCAAACATATTTCGTCCCCATCAGGGTTTGAGAGTTGTGTGCACCAGTTTCACACAAAACATTATAATTGCATGTTCTCCGGCAGCTACATTTTATGTAATTACAATCCTATCATTGCAACCGTCTGGTAAATATACAGAACAGGTGCTGCCGCCAACAGTGGCGTTATGTCAAGAGTGTCAAAGGTTATTTTGAAACTACAGCGTACAGAAATAGTTCCTCATGCATACATTAACAAAGAATTTCTCACTGAATACATTCTGAGAGTAGGAGGAGAAGATTGATATCACATTAGGTCTTCGGGTTAAGTTAGTGCTGCTTTGAATCAGAGGGTCAGTGGTTCAATTCCCATCTTCTGCAGTCAACAATTAAAAGTGTCCTTGGGCAAGACACTTAACTCCGAAATGCTCCTGTAATCGTCTGTCGGGCAAACAGGCTTTGAGTCAACCGGTGACAAATGTAATACTTGCAAGATTTAATCAAGTTTTATGCAATATGATTACATTTTTCTTTAGAAATAGCGCACACCAAAAGGCAAACACGCTTGATGATTCCAGGTGTGGTTCATCTTTCCATGTAATGGGACATTTATCAGGGATTGTTGATAAAAGACCTTCTGAACAATAGCATGGCACCGTAGCCACATTCATCCTTGTTAAATTAATTACATGGTAGATATTAAGTTATTGATGATTTTCTTATTATGTTTCGATGTGTGTGTTTGTGTGCATGCGAGTGCAGCAGCGTGTGGTTGTGTAACCCCGGTCTGTTTTGCATGTGAACATGTGTTACTGAAGCCCAAGTGGAAAAGCTAAGGAGTGCATCCTGAAGCAAAAACACAGAGAGAGGGATGAGGGAATGAGAGAGTGAGAGACAGAGAGAGAAAGAGGCTGTGTGTGTGAAATAACTCTTTCATCTTCACCCCAGAATCCCTGGCGAGGGCTTCCATGCCAATCCATTTCCTGGAGTTGGCTTTAGTGTCACCCAATGGGACGACACACACATACTGTATGCGCACACCAACTTGGCTTGCTTTGCACCACTGTGAAAGCTCTGCAATCTTGCCTCTACACACAGACAGACACTCACAACACGCGCACACTCGGCCCGTTGGGAAGACAGCTAGGAAATGGCAAGCAGCAGCATGGGGGTCCCTACGCTCCTCCACAGAAGCCGCACCACCCCGGAGGCATCCCCTGGCCCCTATCTTAACACTTTTTGACTGCTGCTGCATTTGTGTAGGTGTGTGTTTGTGTGCTGGCAAATGTGTCGCTGAATGGCAATGTGTGAAGTTGTCCCCCCTGATCACCACCACGGTACCTGTCTCGCTTGCTCCTCGCACCCCTGTGTGTGAGAATGTGTGTTTGTGGACTTGTGTGTGTAGTCGCTCCTTCTATACTTCCAGAAAGAGAAAAGGAGGGTAAATAGGGCCAGAGTGGCGAAACAAGTGAAACAGAAGTATGTTTAAAGTCTGTCAGCTTTATATTTTAAAATGTTCTTATGCTAGTGTTTTTTTTTTTTTTTGAATGTATAGTTTCTTAATACTTAGGTGTGGAGAGCTGAGTGCAAGATTTCATTGTATAGCGCAGCTGCCTGTTATACTGTACATATGACAATAACATATCTTGAATCTTGAGACCTCAAGTCTGCCCTGCTTTAACTTTTTAGCTGCATGTCTAGGAGTTGCATTGGTGTTGCTTCTTTTTGTGTTTGTTTGTTGGTGTCAAAATGAAATCCACGGGCGGTTTGAAACTTTTTTGTGTGTATTAATGTGTGTTGTGTGTGTGTGTGTGTGTGTGTGTGTGTGTGTGTGTGTGTATGTGTATGTGTGTGTGTGTATTTGTGTGAAACTAACCGCAGGCGTCAGAGTCTGTTCATTAGCAGGCTTAGCTAGCAGAGGGAAGCATGTAAAGATGACTGCTATTAATTTAGCATCTCACTGGCCTCCCTCGCTCTTGCTCTCTTACTTTCTTTCCCTCTCTCTCCCTCACACACAACACACACACACACACACACACACACACACACACACACACACACACACAAAGGCGCACGTACACACACACAAATGACTGCCAATTCATTAAGTGAACGTTTGGAGCCCCAGACTGTACCAACTGGTAGAAGCTAACTAATCTGCACTGCGCCAGTGGAGAGAGAACGCGCCAGAGAAACAGATAACATTCACCGAGGGGGACATTCAGCCTCTGAAAACAACTATTATCAGCATTTGGGAAGGCCACAACTTCAGAAAGATAAACACACTCTCACAAGTGCTGGCATTTGGTCGTGAATGCAAATCATAAAACATATGGGACATCGGAAAGCAGCAGCTAGGTGTATAGTAGCTCTATGTGGCCTTTGTCCATTTCTTTCAGTAAGTGCTGTCGGAGAAAAGTCACTGTGTTTATCATCTCTCAATCTTTGTCATGTTTTCTCTGCTGTGGGAGGCTCCAATTGGATCGACGATGCCAGTCGGAGGACGAAGGAAGTACTTGAAATAACCTTTGAGGCTTGCACTCTTGAAAACATGCCGTGCAAGAGCAGAGAAGTTATATGACAAGAACAAATTGAACAATGTATTCCTCAACTGTAAAACCGTACTCTTAATAAATAAGTAAAGCTGTTTTATTCACCAATTAGTACATGAGAAATCGGATTGACTTTGAATTATATCGTTTATTATAAATAAATAACGCACATATCAACTTCTAACCTGCTTTTGCAATTGTCCCTCTGTTCTGGCCATAGACTGTATATATAAAGGTTCTGGCATTAAAACAGGAAGACACTTGTGTTTCATTTTATTGGCAGCCTGGGCAACGTTTGACTGTCCCAAGTTCTTGCAACTCCACGGCTTGCAATGAATACTGTATTTAGATTATTTTAACCCTTATGCATGTCTAACAAAACACATTATTATGACGCCCTAAATGTGACACGTCATAAGAGAGGAGCACATGACAGGCGTGAGGTTTTATAGAAAAACAATGATCGTGCTATTTTTTACCATTTGTCTTATTTAGAAGTAAGATCTGATGAGATAAAACCTGACATTGCCATGGTGTCCTTTCGTCATCTCTCTCTGTTTTCCCCATTCCCTTTACTGCTGCGGCTGCCCATGTATACCTGCGACCTATCTACTCATCAAGCACCTGTATGATATACTTTTTACATGACCACTTTTTTCAGTGGACCAAAGTGTAATCCAATACACTCTGGTTCGTATCACTTAGTTTATAATTGTTTTGAACTGCATGTCTCACGTGCCTAAGTTTCATTTCCTGTATGTGCACCATGCTTGCTTGCTTCGTTTCGTGCCTTGTCAATCTGCTTCTCAGCCGTCAGTCCTGCTAACACGGCCTGCATTGCTCTACTGTTTGAATAGACTCTGCTATCAGCTGTTACTTAACCTTGTCCGAGTTTGGCATTTGGGTCCAAAGACAGCAATTGAGCCAAGACATTGTCAAAGGGCCATTCACACCAAGAAGGATTACTAGAAAACTTGACTATAGATGTACGTAGGATTTTCAAAAGTCAACAACCACATTGGTGAACAAAATCATCAGATTGATTTTGATGAACAATTCAATGCTGCCAGATAATTAAATCCATTAGAATATGAAGGAGTTTCTTTTTCTTCATAGGTTTCTGAACATGTTTTCTATCAGCGTTATACAGTAGTGCAGGAATACCCATTGAGATAAACAGCATCTGTCTCTCCTGACCAATCCACTGGCCTCCTCAGGTGCTCACACAGCAGCAGCTTATTATCAACTATTTTCTTATTTTTCATATCTCGTCTTAATGTCCTCCTCTTCCAAAGGTACAGCAGGATCAGGTCATTCATATCTATTCTGGGACTCCAACAATGCTGGAGTGATTGGCACCACTGTTTACAGAACATTATTGTTCATCAGTGTGGATGTTCGCATCATTATATTTATCGCCATCTTTACAGATAAAGCTTATGCCTCTGTGCACGGTAGATAAAGAGCTGTATCATACATTATAACAGACACAGAAAGTGGAGTTAATTCCTTTCCTTTGTTTTATTTAAAAGCGACAGTACAGTGCAGTCTACATTTTAATGACGGAATAGGTCACTGGAATGCAACGGTATGGCTCTTTAATGTGTTCATATCGCTGTTTCTAAAGCACAGAGGCATAAGCTACTGCATACATCAGGCTGTGGCGACAGACAGAAGGCATTAGTAAGATAAATCACCGTTGGTTTCAAGACTTAACCATGATAAAAAGTTACAATAGCTCCAGCCTTATCCTTTGGAGTTATAAGCACATTAAGAACACTGACATCGCCCTGCTCTGAGAATACTGGCAAGAAAGCTTTCTTTTAGCTACAGCACCAGAAAAGTACACCTGCTTACATTGTGTTATGTGAATCCACCAACACTGCTACCATATTCGCTGCTAACTTGGTGCAGTAGCTGAATGTAAATCCCATAACATTTTGAGCATATCCAGTGTTGACATATAGCAAGGAACCAGTGTTTAACCATGTGTAAGTCTCCTTCGCCTTCTCAATAGCTGCGTTAATCATCCTCTCTGCCACTCACTCTCAAGGTCTTAGTGGCCCTCTGTTGAAAGCTGCAAGCAGTAATTCAAATAGAAACAGAAAATGGTGGTTACAGCCACATTAAGCAGCTCAGTGAAGCATTGGTGGGAGGCTCAAACAGGCAACTCAGATTTCGGAAGGGTAGGTCATAACTTTGTTAATCCGGCTGATAACTAGTTTATGGGTTAAAATGTATATTCAAGGTACAAGAGCATTAGCGGCTGGGCAGTCATGGCGTGCAACATCAAAGGTGAGAAGACGAGGAAGACGAGTGTAAGCTAAGACAAAGGCAGAGGGGAAAGTATAACTTTGAAACATGTGATTAAGAACGGAGACCAGTTTTTCCACTTATGCAAACGTTGACAAGCTTAATATTTCATAGTTGGATCAGGTCAGTTCTTTGCATAACACTTGCTTTTTTATACTTCTTGGTTTGATTACTGTCTTCCAGAGCAAAGGAATATATGTGACTTTGACCTTGTCTATTTAGTTCCATCATACATGAGAGCAAACCATCCAGGTGCTTTCCTTCTACGTCATGGCCGGCCCTTTTTGGGTAAAAACAATCGCTGCTGGTGGATGAGGGGTAGGCAGCAGGCTCACACTTAAACTGATGTATCCTTGGCTTGGCAGTGTTTTATATTTATTGCAACATCTACAGTCACCACTTTGACTTTAACATATATTTTTTTTATTTTTGCTGTTAACCTTATTAGCATCATAGTTTAGCTATGAAGTGTTATCCCAGATTGCGAGTCCCATTGATATTGATCTCTGTACCCTCTGTGGAGTGCCTGAAGACACCGATATATACTTTTTGCGGTAAAAGAACCAAATATCTGAACGTTAGATTTACATGACACTGCAGCTTTTGGGAATAATAAAACACATTTTCTCTGCTTAGCGTCAATTCTTTGTTTTCAACCAGAAAGTGGGTGGGGCCATTATTTCGCCATGAGTGACATATTGCTGCTCTCATATAGAACACCATATGAAGCCACCACCATTTTAATGATTGGCTCTTCAGATTTAAAATGTCACTGCAGGTAAACATATTCTGAACCTTCTTTGTTGAAGTGCAACCTTATACAAAGCATGAGAAGAAGTACATTTCTCAACTCATCCATCAGAAACATTTGTTTATTAGGAGTGAACCCAAAAATAAATATATAAATATAGCCTTACATGTGTTGCTGATTTGCCATGAAAGCTTAGCTTATTAAAAGGAGGGCACTTTCCTGTTGGTCATTTATTGCGATTCATTCGTAATACTTTGTGGTGTTGGTAAGGGACCTTTAAAATGGTCCACTGATGTAGGTGTGCTTATGGGAGATAGAGAGGTAAAGTGGTAGAGTTGAACAGACAGAGAGACAATGGGAAGGACAGAGCGGTGAGTGCATGTTGAACATAATTAACTGGATAGTGCTGAGAGTAAGATGAGGGCACGGCAGCGTTAGAGCTTTGTCAGACCATACTGACCTTGGTAACAAAGGCTTTCTGCCCAAAGTTATTAACAATAATTGGACCTAATTATATGATGTATAAAAAGAGTGGGAAATTGCAGAGGAGAGTTCGTTTGAACAGTCACTAAACAGGCTGGAAAATGACACAATAACAGGTCAAGTGGAACCAGCGTGTGTGTGTGTGTGTGTGTGTGTGTGTGTGTGTGTGTGTGTGTGTGTGTGTGTGTGTGTGTGTGTGTGTGTGTGTGTGTGTATAGATCCAACTATGTCAAAAACATGTGTCCACTTCTTAAATAAAAAATAAAAAGACAGAAATAACATCTGAATATGTTGAATAGAAGTGAATCACCAAATTTCATCACAATTTGGATGGCAACACACCTGTGAAGAAACCAGACAACCTGACAAATCCACCTCTGATTGACAAGCTCTAAAATAATACAATACAGCTTTACTTTTCAAAGCAATTTAAAACCTCCAGACAAGAGTGCTGTATGGAGAATTAAATACATGTGTGAATGATTCACACAAACCAATGTGACATTTGAAATTAGGAAATAACATGCACAATGCAGCCTGTCCTCCTACAAAAAACTATCATAGAGGCCGATTGTTCATGCCCTTATTACAACCCAGAGACACGTTTTAAAGTGTATGTTGTTTCTTACACGACACGGTCGTGTAAGAAACAACATGCTCCCGGCCCGTTCATTGCAAACGCTCCGGAGGGACGTTTATTCACAAATAACCCTCTCTGGAAAATCCTAAATTGTGGAATAGTTTGGCCATTAAAATGCTTTTTGATTCGATTTCTGGCGAGAAGTGTATATTGTACTCTTAGAATCCACGTCCAGTCGATGTGTAGGATCTATAGTTCTCGCCAGGATAATGTGTATTTAGCTTCCATGTAAAGTTAGCGCGGGTGAAAACAGTTGTCACAGTTGCACTGTTATCTACCAATTGGATCAAATATAAAAGTCAGCCGAATTAGTGTTGATACTGTAAGGAGATGTATTAGGAGACGCTCTATAAATAAATATTTACGGCAGATATATAATATTTAAGGCAGCCAAACCATGTATTACAATGCTATTATGTGATGACTTCCAAAGAGAAAAGCAAGAACACTTGGAGTAAAGTATTATTTTATTTAAAAAAAATGTTTTTCCGATTTCATATCATATAAACACCATATCCCGAAATGCATTGCGGCAAAAACAATCGATGTTTTAGCCTATCAAAACACAAAAGCATTGTACACAATTTAAACCAATAAATGTCGTATAATTAACTAGGATAAACTGATGTTTTTTAGTTGATGAGTTCTGCAGATATCACTGTTAAATCATTTGATCATTGGTTTTATTATGAAAACGTCGAGACCGGAAATACTGTTTTCAACCCGTAACTTTACATGGAGGCTGCCGCACGCCTCAAATCATCTTCGTAATATCTATCAAACTATAGATCCTCCATATCGACTGGACGTGGATTCTAAAAGTACAATATACACTTCTCGCTAGAAATCTAATCAAAAAGCGTTTTAATGGCCAAACTATCCTACAATTTAGGATTTTACAGAGAGGGTTATTTGTGAATAAATGACCCTCTGTAACGTTAGCATTCAACGGGAGCACTAGAGGGCGAAAACTTTAAAACTTAATTATAGGACGTATTAAGCACTTGAACAAACGACATATTTGGTCGTAATAAGGGCCTGAACAATTGGCCCATTTGGTCGTATGAGTTGGAGGACTTGTTGGCACAATGTGAGTTCGAGCAACTGGGTTGTTCCCAATTCTTTCTCTATGGTCAGGGGAGTCTAGTTTTGTTAAAACTAATTTGAGGGCAATGTAGATTACTATTTTAAGAACCCATTACACATAAAATACCCTTGTACCATAAAATGAAGGTCTGCGTTTGTTTTTTTGAACTGTTATTTTTTGTCGACTTTATCCGTGTCTCAAATTGCCGTTAGATTGGATGAGCTACATGAAAGGTGTCCCAATGATTGGAAATGATCAACAAATGCAACTCCTTGCCAGATGGTAATGCTGTTATTAACCAAGAGAATGAACAAGCCCTCAAAACCCATCTTTTCAAACTTGCCCTTTTCTTGCTAAATGCCTCTCTGACAAGTCATAACTCTGCCAGTTCATAGTGATTTATGTTCTACAGTTTCTGTATCTAGATATCTCGTGTTGTATTTATTTCTCTTACGCTGGCAAAATTACTCTTCTTTAGTATTACTCTCTCGTCTCTCTGTTTCCAAAAACATACACAGCAACCTATGTTGATTGGTCAAGAAGATGGTAGCATGGGCAGAGGTTTGCCTGGACCTTTACATTTTAAACCTATCCGGAAACAGGGGGGTGGGACTTAGTCTAAAACCTTTGCTGTTTGGCTCAGACGGAGGGGCTGTGTGGGTCTCCTTGACGAATCAAGGCTGTACAATGTGATGACGTTGCCCCGGTCACGTCGGAGCCTCTGAATCCCGGAAAAGGACATAGTGATACCAGCGAAAAGCCTAGAATAGCCGCTTTACCTCACTTTTTAAATCAGATGGATAGGATTAGCGGTTAAAAAGTTATTAAGCATTTTAGAACGCTACCTCTTTGAAGCCGCGGGATTCTTTATAATATTGCCTAGCGGAAGCATATATAGTGTGAACAAAATAGGTCCAAGCACTGAGCCCTGTGGCACTCCATGGCTAACTTTGGTTTGCATGGAAGATTCATCGTTGACACGTACAAACTGAGAGTGTTCAGATAGATAGGACCTAAACCAGCCTAAAGCAGTTCCCTGTATGCCAACTAAGTGCTCTAGTCTTTGCAATAGGATATCATGGTCGATAGTATAAAATGCAGCACTGAGATCGAGCAAAACAAGAATAGAGACAAGTCCCTTGTCTGAGGCTATTAGAATGTCATTTGTGACTTTAACCAGAGCTGTCTCTGTGCTATGATGTGTTCTAAAGCCAGACTGAAAATCTTCAAATAAATCATTGTTTTTTAAGTAATCACACAACTGTTTTACGACTGCTTTCTCAAGAATGTTTGAGAGGAATGGGAGATTAGAAATAGGTCTATAATTGGCTAAAACCTCTGGATCGAGGTCGTGCTTTTTAAGAAGAGGTTTTATTACTGCAACTTTAAATGATTGTGGAACATAGCCTGATAATAAAGACATATTCATAATATTTAATAAAGAAGTGCTAATTAATGGAAACACTTTTTTTAACAGCTTAGTTGGAATCGGGTCGAAGATACACGTTGATGGTTTAGAAGAAAGAATCATTGAATTTAATTGTTCAAGGTTTATGGTTGAAAAGCATTCTAGTTTACTATCTAGTGTAACATTATAACTTAGGTTTCCGGGAGCTGTTGATAACACTATACTGGTCAAAGGCAAGAGGTCATTGATTTTGTTTCTAAGAGTAACAATTTTATCGTTAAAAAAGCACATAAAATCATTACTACTGAGTGCTATGGGAATAGAAGGCTCAATCGAGCTGTGGCTCTCTGTCAGCCTGGCTACAGTGCTGAAAAGAAATCTTGCATTATTCTTATTCTCATCTATTAATGAAGAGTAGTAGGCTGCTCTCGCCTTACGTAGTGCTTTCTTATATTCATTGAGAGTAATATGCCAAATTAAACGAGATTCTTCCAATTTAGTGGAACGCCATATCCTTTCAAGTTGTCTCGACTTTTGCTTTATTTTCACTTTAGTTCCGAAATGTTGCGTTCGCCCCTTTTCCGTCCCTGCTAGAGAGCAGGGACTTTCATGGGAGAAAAAGGTTCCTATGTCTGATTGCCTGTGCGGATTGCAAACTACGCCCCGTAAAACTCCCAAAACGTTTTGTGAAGCCGCCATTTTATTATTCTCACATTAGCATGATTAGCATGATTAGCATTAGCATTAGCCCAATGCACAAACGCAGAGAGACTAACTTATGGCAACACAAAAAAACAAACATGGGAGCGGTGGAGATGAGGAGGTGTTGGCGTTCTGGCGATTTACTCAGAAGGCTTCAGTAGAAGCTGCTGGGAGTCCCAGTTGTTTTCAGCCTGCCAGTAAACTCAAAGCAGAAGAAGAAGAAGTGACGTCAGCGGCTTCATTTGCCTATATGCTTATGAAACTGTTTCATCTTTATTATAATAAGGATTGTATTTTCTTAAGAGGAGCGGCCTACTTGCCCAACCTATATCTTGTCATATTTATGAGGGAACACTTGATGATGGCTAGAGCAAGTAAAGTTGAATTTTGTGAAGCATGTTAAATATTTTCAATATCTGTGTCACAGCACCGACTGCGCTGAGAGAAGTTGAACGAAGACAACAAAACAGAGGAAGTAAATGTCATTATTTTATTAAACACTGAAACAACGGTGCCAACATATTAGTTTGCTTTATACAAGTTTAAGAAATCGGGAATAAGCAACATTTGTTGCACCTTGATTTTGACCATGTTTGATTGCAAAGGCCAGGAAGCATTTGTTAGAAACATAAACAGTTTAATAAAACAATTACGGTAGATGTTCCATTAACTATAGTTTGGAGTAGATGTAATTATTGTCTTCAATGAGTAAATACAATTGGGTGTCATTTTTAAAGCTCTGTATGATAAAACATATTAGTCCAAAAAGTATATAGGTAAATGGAAGTAGCATTAAACCAGTCTGTTCGCTCCATGTGATAACACTATTTATCCTCACTTTTTTAGGTTGCAGCTATGATGGCAATGTAAGCTGTGCACATTTGTGGCTTCAGTGAAAGGGTCACTTCTCAAGCACTATCGGTTGAAGCACGGTACCTTTGGTCGTGGAAATTCAGTACCCTGTCTTCATTTAAACTGCCCTTGCTTCTTTAAGACATGGGGTGGCCTGCGAACACACTTGTATAGATCCCACAATTCGCAGGAAACTGACGAGTGTGAAGTTGTGCAGTCTTTAACATGTCAAATTTGTGACTCATTTTATCCTAATACAAAAGACTATTTTCAACATATCAATTCCCAGTTGAAAAGACATGAAACGATAGAATGTGCTTTTCATGGATGTGATTTCAAGACAAACATATATGGGACTTATGCGACACACAGAAGTAGGAAACACAGATCCTATTCATGGAAAGATTTTAAGACTGATGTGATTGCAAAACATCCAGTTTTTACTGAGAATGAAATCCACTTTCCAGTGTTGGATGTGAACATAGATACCACCTTAGAGTTGGGTTGTGAAAGGGATAATTCAAGTGAAATAGTGCAACATATTGCTTCTCTCTTGTTAAAGCATCTATAATGTCTCTGGCAAATGTGTTGATGACTGGGTGGAACAGCGTCAGTGTATCTGCACTTCCTCAACTCACTATATTGCAAAGTTAGTTAATGATATTTTTACAAAGAATAACTGTGCTGTTGATGAAGCAATTGTCAGTGAATTGGTAGACAAACTGTGTCACTCTAATCCTCTCATGCCCCTTTCACACCAACGCGTTTTCAGCTCCGGTTCGGAGCTGGAGCCTGAAAAGTGCTGGTTTTTCCTGTTCACACCGCAGCGGCGCCGCCTCTTAGCTCCGGAATCCGGTTCACTTCCAGCTCCAAAAAATTGTCGGTCTAGAGGCTTCGGAGCTAAGAGGTGGCGTCGCTTACGTCGAGGCATGCAGGAAACTAAACCCACCTCCCCTGAACATGGGTCGACTGTCATGCCTGCCTACAAGCAGTAGTGCTTATATACACACTTTATAAAGTCAGGCAACACTTACCAGGCTTCGTGTGATTCTGTTTATTTGTACCTTACTTTGACCGTTCACTGTTATTGATCATTGTGGAGAGAGGCAGGCGTTTTGTTTTGTATTATAGCAGCTATCGGATGGAATCAATACATGGGCTGCACAGGTTGTCGTGTCCGACTATCACAAGTAGAATCATAATAAAAATACGCCGGTAAAATGTGCCTGTAGAAAACGGTTTATGCCACAATAGGATAGCAATAGCAAGTAGTCAGTTTAGCTTCGGTTGCTATGCTAACATCACCCATTGTATATATATATATAAATGAGGCCACTCCACCTAGCCATATCAATACTCATATTGCCCGTGGCGGGCCGAGGAGGTGGAGTTGCAGCAATCTTTGACTCAAGTTTACTTATCAATACTAAACCAAAATTAAATTATACCTCCTTTGAAAGTCTCGTTTTTAAAATAATAAAATTAGACTCTGTTGCTCCTTTGAAAAAGAAGAAAATAAAACAACATAGATTAGCTCCATGGCATAATGCCGAAACCCGCAAAATAAAGCAAAAGTCGAGACAACTTGAAAGGATATGGCGTTCCACTAAACTTGAAGAATCTCGTTTAATTTGGCATATTACTCTCAATGAATATAAGAAAGCACTGCGTAAAGCGAGAGCAGCCTACTCTTCATTAATAGATGAGAATAAGAATAATGCAAGATTTCTTTTCAGCACTGTAGCCAGGCTGACAGAGAGCCATAGCTTGATTGATCCTTCTATTCCCATAGCACTCAGTAGTAATGATTTTATGTGCTTTTTTAACTCATTCAAAGTAGCAGTGATAAAACCGCTTCTTAAAAGGAACAACCTCGATCCAGAGGTTTTAGCCAATTATAGACCTATTTCTAATCTTCCGTTCCTCTCAAAAATTCTTGAGAAAGCAGTCGCAAAACAGTTGTGTGATTACTTAAAAAACAATGATTTATTTGAAGATTTTCAGTCTGGCTTTAGAACACATCATAGCACAGAGACAGCTCTGGTTAAAGTCACAAATGACATTCTAATAGCCTCTGACAAGGGACTTGTCTCTATTCTTATTTTGCTCGATCTCAGTGCTGCATTTGATACTATCGATCATGATATCCTATTGCAAAGACTAGAGCACTTAGTTGGCATACAGGGAACTGCTTTAGGCTGCTTTAGGTCCGCTCTCAGTTTGTACGTGTCAATGATGAATCTTCCATGCAAACCAAAGTTAGCCATGGAGTGCCACAGGGCTCAGTGCTCGGACCTATTTTGTTCACATTATATATGCTTCCGTTAGTAGGCAATATTATAAGGAATCATTCTGTACATTTTCATTGTTATGTGGATGATACTCAATTATATTTATCAATCAAGCCTGATGAAATTAATCATCTAAATAAAATTCAAGACTGCCTCAAGGACTTAAAAACGTGGATGACCTTAAACTTTTTGATGTTAAACACGACCAAAACTGAAGTTATTGTACTTGGCCCGAAGAATCTACGAAACAAATTATCTAAAGATATACTAACTATGGATGGCATTAATTTGGCCTCCAGTGAGACTGTAAGGAATCTTGGTGTTATATTTGATCAGGATTTATCCTTTAACTCCCACATAAAATCAATTTCAAGGACCGCTTACTTCCATCTACGTAACATTGCAAAAATCAGGCATATCTTGCCTCAAAACGATGCAGAGAAACTAGTCCATGCATTTGTTACTTCAAGGCTGAATTATTGTAACTCTTTATTATCAGGGTGTACCAAGAAGTCACTCAAGTCGCTTCAGCTGATTAAAAATGCTGCAACTCGTGTACTAACCAGAGTTAGGAAAAGGGACCACATTACTCCTGTTCTGGCTGCCTTACACTGGCTCCCTATAGAACACAGGATAGAATTTAAAATTCTTCTTCTCGCCTACAAAGCCCTTAATGGGCAGGCACCATCTTACTTTAAAGAACTCATTATACCCTACTGTCCTACTAGGGCATTGCGTTCCAAGAATGCAGGGTTGTTGGTTGTTCCTAGAGTCTCTAAAAGTACAACTTGAGCCAGAGCCTTTTCTTATCAAGCTCCACATTTGTGGAATCAGCTTCCAGTTTGTGTTCAGGCGGCAGACACCCTATCCGTTTTTAAGAGTGCGCTTAAGACCTTCCTTTTTGATAAAGCTTATAGTTAGGGCTGATTAGATTCAGCCCCTAGTTTTGCTGATATAGGCTTAGTTTGTCGGGGGACATCTTACTTCTTCCTTCTCTCTGTCTATACCTGTGTACTCTCATGTTCCGATTAACCCAGCTTCCCCAAATGTCTTTCTTTTTGGTGTCTATATACGCTGAGATCCGGAGTCATGGATGATCCTGCGCTCCTGTGTCCTGCATCGTGAGCCCTGGATCTTGAGTCGTGGTTGTGGTCCTGGATCATAGGTCCTGGATGGATATCCTCGTGGATTCATCTTCCTATTATACACACATGCATTTCCAAACATTTGGACTACCTATGTTGCAAATGTATTATCTTTTCAATTTACACACGGCATCTATTGCACGTCTGTCCGTCCTGGGAGAGGGATCCCTCCTCTGTTGCTCTCCCTGAGGTTTCTCCCATTTTTCCCTTTAAACTGTGGGTTTTCTTCAGAAGTTTTTCCTTGTACGATGTGAGGGTCTAAGGACAGAGGGTGTCGTATTGTCATACTGATATTCTGTACACACTGTGAAGACCACTGAGACAAATGTAACATTTGTGATATTGGGCTATATAAATAAACATTGATTGATTGATTGACCCATTGTATACCAGAGAAACATTCATAACAGCGTTGTGATGCTAAACAGCGTCAATTCAGACTGACACACTCACTTAAGGGTAACTGGGGATATGTATCAGCTGCTTGTGTGAGTCGGACAGTGAATACTTTAGAGCGGCCGCTGCAGTGTGAGCTAACCGGGAGCTAACGGGAGAATAAACTCCCGTGGAAGAGCAGCCAACACTGCAGTGGTCGGTAAATGCCGCAGAAACACACTAATAAACAATGAACCACGGCACTCTGGAGAAAAGCATAAGGTTGGAGAAGTCGTTATTTAATTTAATCTGGCTTTGTGTGATTAAAAGCAACACGATCATCGACCCGACGCAGTTCCCCGTTGTTGTTGTGAGCACCGTAACGCCGTTGGGGAGCAAATCAGAGATGTAAACGGTGAGAAAAGCTCTAGCTCGGAGCTAGAAAGGGAAAAGCCCTGGTGTGAAAGCCGCATCAGTGCAGCCTTTGGTCTTGAGGGACCATTTTCTTCCAAATTTAGGAGGAGAAAATATTTTAAGGAAAACTTCAGTGTAATTGAGCCAGTTGAGTATATTTTGGATCCAGAGGGGAATTGCAGCTTTCAGTATGTCCCTATTCTTCAAACCTTACAGCAATTGTTGAAAAATGAAGATATTGTGAACAATGTATTGACTAAACATTCAAACATTTCACAGTTGGCATCCTTCCATGATGGTCAACATTTCAAGCTAAATGCATTTCATGCTAATGAAGAGTTCAGAATTTCACTTATACTTTACATAGACGATTTAGAAATCTGCAACTTTCTTGGAACTTCGCGAAAAAAACACAAAGTTACAGCAGTTTACTGGGTATTTGCTGATGTACCATCTGAACTGAGACCACAGATAACATCAATTTATCTGGCTCTCCTTTGTAAAGCGAATGATGTAAAAACATTTGGCTATGAAACTGTTCTGAAGCCTCTTTTGAAAGATCTTGCAACATTAGAGAAGGAGGGAATTATTTTGCCTCAGGTTGGTACAAATATCAGAGGTACTGTTTTGTGTGTTTCAGCAGACAATCTTGGTGCTCATTCTTTGGGTGGACTTGTAGAAAACTTTTCTGGACATTATATCTGTAGGTTTTACATTGGGGACCATTCTGATTATCAGAAAAAGGAAGTGCGTTCAGGAGCTTTTCCACCAAGAACAAAAGATAACTATGATTTACATGTTCAGTCTGTAAAAGGAAATCCTGCTCAGGTACACTGTTGTGGTGTGAAGAAAGGTTGTCCCATAACTGGGAAATTAAGTTATTTCCATTTTGTAACAGGGTACCCACCAGATGTTTTACACAATCTTTTTGAAGGCATAATTCCATTGGAATTGGCACTATGTTTTAAAATGTTCATCCACAAGCGGTATTTCACCTTGATAGAACTGAACAATTCCATAAATCAATTTCCATACAGATGGACTGATAAAACTGATCATCCCCAACCTATCCCAACAAATTTGGTGTCTCGCAAAACTATTGGTGGGAATGCTACTGAGAACTGGACATTATTAAGATTATTATCATTCATTATTGGTGCGAATATACCACTGAATGATCCAGCATGGCAAGTTCTCATGAATTTAAAAGATATTACTGAGCTTGTAGTATCCCCTATTCATACTGAGGAAATTTTTTTTTTTGGAGCATTATCCTGATATGATAAGAGGGTTTGGTCCTTTGGTTAGCCTCTGGACTATGCGCTTTGAGGCAAAACATAGCTTCTTTAAGCAAATTGCTAGATACACAAACTGCTTCAGAAACATATTGATGTCACTTGCCTCAAAGCACCAAATGATGATGGCATACAATTCACAAGCAAATGCTTCAAAACCTACAATATGTGTCACTAAAGTATCATCTCTTCCATTAGAACTACTTGATATGGAAATACAGAAGTCTTTCAAGGAAGTTTATCCAACACAAACCTCTGTGAACTTGGCCAATGTAGTGATACACCATGGAACTAAATATGCTGCTGGGATGGTTTTGCCGTGTGGGTCCACTGGTGGTCTACCTGATTTTGTGGAGATTTCACAGATTGTTATTGTAGACGACAATCTCAGTTTCATTGTCAAATTCCTTAACAGCTGGTATGATGAACATTTTAGAGCATTTATGTTGGACCACTCTGGGAAAATGACCCTGCTACAGCATAGTGAACTTGGTGACACATATCCCTTGGCAGCATATTTTGTGGAAGGCAAACGCATGGTGACATTGAAAGGTCACATTGTTTGCCAGTGTTAGACTCAGACGTTTTAAATGTCCTTCATTCAGGGTTTTTTTTTCTTTGTGTCCAGATGGATTTGGTTGCATTGAAAGTTATTATAGAACACCGGAGTGAGAAGCTTCTACTGTCCTCAGGAATACCCAGCACAGTGGAGCAGTTGCATGAGACTCGAAAGGAGACATTTGGACTCATTGAGGATTTTACCCTGCATTACTTGGATGAGGACTTTGGCGATTACTTCACACTCCATTCTACCAACCAGATTAAACACAAAGTGACAATCAAAGTTGTGATCATTCCGTCAACTGTGTTGACATTGACTGAAAACCAGACAAATATAACCCATTTGAATGACAGTTCAAGCTCTGCTACTGATTCAATGGACCAGACAGATGGCATGTCAGTGTCATCACAAGACACTGTTGTACTATCTCCCCGTGAAAGCCCTCATAGGACATTATGGCCAGATACAATTGTCATTCCACTTTTCTCTGTGGCAACAGAGACAGTACTGAAAAATGCCAATGAAGAATTTGTCAAAGATTGTACTGTGCTGAACAAAACTCAGGTGAAGTCTGAAATCATGGAAAAATTGGCAGACTACATGTACAGTTACACAGCATACCCCTCAGGCCTTCAGATTGGTGAGGTGGCAGAGGCTTTAGTCAAAAAGCACCCATGTCTGACGGAACCAGGCAGTCGTAATGGCTGGATTGGGTGGATGTATAGTCTGAAATACAAGATGGGAAATTACAGGTCGAAGCTCCGAAGTCTTGGATTTCCTGACGTAACCTGCAATTCACTTCAGAATAAGCACCCTGATGACAGGGCACCTGCAAAGAATATAAAGAAAGCACGGAAAGGGGAAGTGGTGTTTCTCCCACATTATCCCGCAGGAGACACGAAGGAACAACACGAGCTGGATCGACACCAACTCATCGCCGAATCAAAGAAGAAAGACAGCACAGCCATCAAGGACTTGATGTGAAGAACATTTGCACATAGTAGACAAGATGTCATCAGTCTACAGATGAGCATAGAAGACATCAAGGACAGATGGCCTGTCTTGTTTGATGTCTCGCAAGTGAGTAAATGGAATTTTCTTTAAGCAGTGGTCAACACAGACATTACGGACGGATAACCTGCATGTGTCACAGTTTTACATCCTATTGAAAGCTATATGGACTTTAGTATTTGATGGATTGAAATTACAATAAATTGAATTGTAAGTCATTTTTTCTCTTTTCTCATCTCTCTCTCTTCCAGGTCAGCGCAGAGTTTCAGAGGATCACCACACTGAATCTTGAGTCAAAGTTCATGTCAATGTTGGACTTCTATTCCCCAAAACTGTTGTCCATGTTCCAAGGGAAAAAGGGTGCTGTCGGAGAGCGACATCGGGCAAAAATGAGTATTCTACTTCAGGTATTAACATGTTATCCCCCACTTATACAGTTACTTCCTTAAAGGTAGGGTATGTAAGTTTGAGAAACCGGCTCGAGATGAATATACAGGACTGTCTCAGAAAATTAGAATATTGTGATAAAGTTCTTTATTTTCTGTAATGCAATTAAAAAAACAAAAATGTCATATATTCTGGATTCATTACAAATCAACTGAAATATTGCAAGCCTTTTATTATTTTAATATTGCTGATTATGGCATACAGCTTAAGAAAACTCAAAAATCCTATCTCAAAAAATTAGAATAGTTCCTCAGACCAAGTAAAAAAAAAAGATTTATAACAGCAAAACACAATCAAACATTTGAAAATGTCCATTAATGCACTCAGTACTTGGTTGGGAATCCTTTTGCACGGATTACTGCATCAATGCGGCGTGGCATGGAGGCAATCAGCCTGTGGCATTGCTGAGGTGTTATGGATGCCCAGGATGCTTCAATAGCGGCCTTTAGCTCATTAGCATTGTTGGGTCTGGTGTCTTTCAGCTTCTTCTTCACAATACCCCACATATTCTCTATGGGGTTCAGGTCAGGGGAATTTGCAGGCCAATCGAGGACAGTAATGCCATGGTCAGTACACCAGTTACTGGTGGTTTTGGCACTGTGGGCAGGTGCCAGATCATGCTGGAAAATGAATTCCTCATCTCCATAGAGCTTTTCAGCAGACGGAAGCATGTAGTGCTCTCTTGGTACACAGCTGCATTTACTCTGGGCTTGATGAAACACAGTGGACCAACACCAGCAGCTGACATGGCTCCCCAAACCATCGCTGACTGTGGGAACTTCACACTGGATTTCAAGCAACTTGGATTTTGCTCCTCTCCAGCCTTTCTCCAGACTCTGGCGCCTTGACTTCCAAATGAAATACAAAACTTGCTTTCGTCTGAAAAGAGGACTTTGGACCACTGTGCAACTGTCCAGTGCTTCTTTTCCTTAGCCCAAGTCAGACGCCTCTTCCGTTGTCTTGAGTTCAGAAGTGGCTTGACCATGGGAATACGGCTATTGTAGCCCATTTCCCGGACACGTCTGTGAACAGTCACTTTTGATACCTGGACTCCAGCTTCAGTCCACTGTCTTTGAAGCTCCCCCAAATTCTGGAAGCGACTCTTCTTCACAATGCTGTTAAGGCTGCGGTCATCTCTCTTGGTTGTGCAGTGTTTCCTGCCACATTTCCCCCTTCCAACAGACTTTTTGTGGATGTGCTTTGAAACTGCACTCTGTGAACAGCTTGCTCTTTGAGAAATTTCTTTTTGTGTCTTACCCTCCTGATGGAGGGTGTCAATGACGGTCCTCTGGATAGCAGTCAGATCAGCAGTCTTCCCCATACTTGTGATTTAGTTTACTGAACCAAGCTGAGTGTTTTTCAAGGCTCAGGAAACCCTTGCAGGTGTTTCGAGTTAATTTGACGATTCAAGTGATTCGTTGAACACCCTACTAGTATACTTTTTCATGATATTCTAATATTTAGAGATAGGATATTTGAGTTTTCTTAAGCTGTATGCCATAATCAGCAATATTAAAATAATAAAAGGCTTGCAATATTTCAGTTGATTTGTAATGAATCCAGAATGTATGACATTTTTGTTTTTTTAATTGCATTACAGAAAATAAAGAACTTTATCACAATATTCTAATTTTCTGAGACAGTCCTGTATAATGATTATCTTAAGTGCTTTGACAAAAAATCCATAAAAAAATCATCTGTGGAAGCCGTAGTACTGTAAAAAGCACGACCAATCATCTGAGCCGGCCCAGCTAAAATAACTGGATGGCCTACCTGCCTGTCAGCCTTCCATCTGTGCGCAAACTTATCTCGTGCCCTCATTGGTCATGTGTGCGTTCGTGTGTTGGAGGAGGGGCTGTGTATTTTCAAAATCTAGCGCACTCGAGCCGGTTTCTCAAACTTACATACCCTACCTTTAATTGCCTTAATAATTCCACCTGTCTCAATCGCATTTATTTGCTTTGTAAGTTAATTACAATCACTAATTACTTTAGATATTCATTTATCCTAATCCGACAACTCCTCTTTATCCCCTTGGACATTTTATTCTTGCATCTACTTTACATCCCTCCGCAACATACTATACTGACAATGTTTCATTTCTTTAATGTTAATTCAATTGAAACAATTTGACATTAAAGTTGTTAAAGTAAAGCACAATTCTGCTCGAGTAATGTGCAGAGTAATACATTGTATTAGTTGTTGAAAGACTGCTCTGTTCTGCAGAGTGGAATCCCCATTCAGCGAAAACGAGAGGTTGTCACCCGATGTCTCATCGACCATCTGGGAGAAGATGCGAGTGCCTTGAATGGGTCTAGTTTTGAAAGATAATATTATTGTCTGCAATTTAAACAATAACGATGTGGATTGTTCTTGTTCATTTTAAGAGACCGGTCTTATTTTCTCTTTTCTATATTTACTATTGCTCTTTTAATAAAGCAAAATAATGTATTATCCGATGTAATGAATGAATCGTTAGAATACTCTATAGCTGCATCCCTAGTTAGTACAATCGTTTTCAGGATTTTTAACAGTGTTAGTTTTGAAGTTTTAAATAATGTAATCATGGATGACTGTGAGATGATCAATAACATACATAGTGAGTGAGCAGTGAGGAATTGCTCTTTGTGTGTCTTGTAACATGCAGGCAGAAAGTAAGCAGTAACCAGTTATCTTTTCATTGTCTGCAGGATGCTGCTGATGCACCTGTCCGTGTACAAGAGGAGTTGGCTGAGGAGGTGATGAAAATGTACCTGCTGCAGAACCAAGATGGGTCAGTCGATCAACCTACTGATGTAGGGATCGTGATTGAGGGCATCCCTGTCCTCAGAAGTCTTGGGGATCTAAGCAGAGCCAGCTGCTATCTGTTGGGACTAACTTATGCCTTGGATCTGAGATACCCGAAGAATCTAAAATATAGTTTCGAGGTATTCCAGAAACCGCTGCTGGAGCTGGATCCTGGCAACCTTTCAACGAAAGTGCAGAGACTGAAAAATTGCCTGCACATGTAGTTGCCGACTACTGTTCAGCAAGATGGTACAAGTTGAGTTCCATTGATTGATTTGCATTTTGGACTGTTATTGTTGTGAAGTGTCACTGTTCTTGATGCATTTAAGTCATATGCAGAGTTAAGTTCAGCCCGTTGCTCCCATAGCTCAATGGAAATGTTCACTGGAAGTTAAGCTAGATAAAATGCCTAACAGTTTTATTTGTTAAATAATCCAAGTTGAGATTTCCATTGCTAGGATTTCTCTGCTGCAATTGGCCTTGTATTTTACCCGTGTTTTTTAAAAGACCGTTTAAATAAACCAGGTTGAGACTTAATGTCATGTCAAATTTGAACAATACATGTGTAATTCAAATGTCAATGTGTACAATTGCTTATTGTGTTATGTTTATAATTTTTGTTTTATTATATGTATTGACCTCAGGTAAAGCACTCCTGGAGTAAAGGTTAAATACAGTTAAAAAAATAAGTAAATGTAACACATATATTTATATAATTAATAGTCCAGTTTTAATTAAATGTAGTTAAAAACATTGAGTACATTTCACACATTTGTTTTGTTAAATAATAGTCTCCTTTTCAGTTACATCTACCTAGCATTTAAATTATATCTACAAAACAAATGTGTGGTTTTGACTTAGAGTTACTATTGCATTGACTTTTAATTATATTTACTCAATTGTATATGTTATGGTACTAAATGTAGTTATTTAGACCTACTTGATTTTTTTACTTACATTTACTCAATTCATAAAGGTACATTTAAATGATTTCACAGCTTTAGGATTTACTCAATATTTTTAAGTGTAAAAATGTTTCACCAATTAAATTGAGTACATCATCGTTTTAGTTTTTTGAGTGTGTGCCTTTTTATACAGTTCAGCTTTGATTCCATCAACTCATTAAACTTTTTTAAAAGCATACTTTAGTCCTGTGAAGGGATGTATGCACTGTATTTCACTTTAATTAATATTGTATGATTGATTCTGTTTTCTTCTGCGCTGTGTCTTCCTGGTCGTATGTACTTATTGTAAGTCGCTTTGGACAAAAGCGTCAGCTAAATGCAATGTAATGTAATGTTGTATGCTGAAAAGCGTATATTACAGCACGATTTTTTGTTGAATAGATTTGAGTGCTTCAAAATGTTGGGTCACGATTTACTGACCAAGTAAAAGGTGGGTCCCGAGGCCTGACCAGTAGAGAACCACTGCTCTAGAAGGCCCGCTAGTTAACTGGCTCGAGACAGAGGATCTAGATGAATGCGACGAAGCAATTCATGCCGTTTTATTGTTTTTAACGTTGAAATGGCAAGTGCACAGGTGAAGATGAAGTTGTTGCGGAATTGTTGTGAGTACCCTTTTCAAGACGACAATTCAGTGAAAAGACGGACATTATAATACCGCAGAGGGGGGAGGGGGGCGGCGGCGGCGGGGGGTGTGTGTGTCTACAGAAGGTCCAGTTGTGATAGACACGGTTCGCCACTGGATGAAGGTAATGGAAAAACACTGTCAAGTTTAGTTAAAGAAAGGGTTGCATTATTTTGAACTCCTTGTAATGTTGATGCAGTTTGTTGGCTTGGAGAACATGTTGAAGGGGATTTGTTTGAGCTGTTGGAACGAGGAGCTAATGTTTGTTTAATAAACTTTGAATAGAGTTGAGTAGAATACAAAATGACCCCAAGATTAAAGCCTGGGAACTATAGAACTGATTTAAATGTTAAATGCCTGATTTAGTTTTAATTTAGAGAACACAATGAGGCACCCAAAACCAAATGTAATTCAGATAATTATTTAACTTCGGCAAATGTGGTCTGTCAGATAGCACAAATACATTAAATGTAACATCATAATGCAATATCGTCAGTGTCAACCTGTTAATCGCCAACTCCTGAATAGCAAAATTACAGTGCTATCATGAAATAATAATACGTGCCTCCACATTCTTTATTGTGTAGAGAATTGGCATTTGAAAAAAAGCTTCAGCCTAATTGTCTGCTTTTATTTCTGGGATGATCTCTCAAGTTATTCTCTAAATGCTCTACTTAACTAGAGACTAAAGACAAGTTTTCTGGTTCTGAATATCAAATATCTAATAGCAAAATAATCCAAAATCTTTAGAGTGGCCCTCTTATTGTGGCAATGACATGCATTAGTGGTGTGCTTTTACACTAGATCCCTGCTACAGCTAATCTGCTAACATACTAACTGATACAGTAAGAGTGTGTCACTTTTGCATATTTTCAATATTGTATCTTCTTCTAAAACAATGTTGTTGCTCTAGGAACAATTGCAATGTTTTAAACATGTTATCCGTATTACAAAGTCAATTGTTTTAGCTTTTTGTTTCTTCACGAATGGGGAAGATTGATTTATTTTAATAGAAGAGCTAGACTACTTTGACCAGTTCTGGCGCTGTACGTCCCCACCACAGTAGATAATTGGTACTGGTTGTCGTCCTTGTTCTTAAAATAACTTTTGAAATTCCCAGATGATTTGTAGGCTTCAAGTAATGCCAATTGTCTCGTTACACAAGACTATTCATGCGATGTTTCTTCGTGTCTTTCTTTGTTCAAAGTTAGAGGTCAATCACACATTCTTAAGACTTTGACAAACTGAAGAGGCAATAAGGAAACTACTAATAAGTTGAAGCTCACTTCCTGGGATGAGCATCTGTGTGTGTGCCAATTAGTGTAAAACACTGTCCTTGTCAGGGGTGTTTGGTGACCTGAAGAGCCGATGAATTTAACAGTGGTTTGATTTGTATTTTCAAATGTCCTAATCAATTATTTGACTGAGAATACGTCTACACCCGACTGTGCCCTTTAGCCTACCTGAAAGCGATGTAAGGTGCCATTTAGGTGAGCTGTTTATTGCCAATTCCCTTTTCTGGCATTAGTCCTGGAACTAATTGGTCTAAATAAATACACTGTGGACTAATTTGATTCAATTGTGTTCGGTGGTTGTCAATATGTCCGCCCTTCAATTGCTTCCCTGACTAAATTCATCTTGTTAGTGTGGTGTCTGTCTCTCCCCTTCGGTCAGGAGACGGGGTGTTTTTAAAATGCAGTAAAATTAGCTGGAATCAGGTATTCTTTGCACGGACTCGGCCGAAATGGAGACACACTCCATTCCCTTACAGACAAACACCAATACATTTATATGCACAGATGCACACACACATGCTTAAACACACGTACACACACACTCAGTCATGCGGAATTTGACTGCAATTAGCCGGCCGCTGGTCTCTCTCCTTCCCTCATCAGTGCAGGAGTGAGAGCCTCATCATTAAGAGAGTATGCTTAATGACGGAAGGCCTAACCCTTTCTGATGCAGGCCCTTTTTGATATTCCAGAGGTAATCCTGCACACCTTCACTCTGCCTGCCCCATCTAGCAGTCTTTGCCTTTCCTCCCTTCTCTTTCGTTCCTTATTATTATGGATTTGCCTTTTATATATGGACACGCAACTCAGACGAAATAAAAATCATCCTGCTACGGTTTTGATAATAGGACACATATTTGTTTGAAATATTTAGCATTTTCTGAGAGTTGACAGCTTTATTTGCTGGGCTTCGGAGGCTGTGTAGTGTAGTGTGCTGGACTTGGAATCAGGGGATAGCAAGTTTGAGTCGTTGTGTCCCTGAGACACTTCACCCCAAATTGCTCCTGTGGGGATTGTCCACAGTACTGAATAAGTAAGTCGCTTTGGATAAAAGCGTCTAACAAATGACATGTAATGTAATGTAATGTCAAATAAAATGACAAGAGGGTAAGAAAAACATGAACTGTTGGACGTTACCGCCAGCCTGTGAATACACATTCCTTAACTTTTGAACTCAGTTGTGATTAATGGTGTTCTCTGCGATTTTGTGTATTATAATTACTCAAGCTGTGTTGTCCAGTGGAATTAGTCTTTCAACAACAAAACTTATCGCACACAAACACCTGAACATTAGAACATGTCTGTATACAACTATACAGTCATGACACAACTATTTATCCTTGGAATAACTTTGATCTGGAACTATTGTGCTTTAACAAAATAAAATAACAAAGTACAATTGCTTTGGATAACCTTATAGTGAGTGTCAAAATTGAAATAGCAAATCTCAGAACACTTTATTCATACATACATCATGCAAGTTAGCAAACACATCATAGTTGAATAGGATTGTTTGTAGTGCAGTTAGCTGGATCTGTGTGTCAAATGTAACGTCAATCGGACTCACGTGATGGGTGGGGTGTGGGCTTTCCAAAATACAAAACATTTTATAAAATATAACTAGGTCCTCAAAATCCTTTTACAAAATGTATCATACAACAAACAAAGATGCAATGAAGCTAATTAGACCAAATACAACACACACACACACACACACACACACACACACACACACACACACACACACACACACACACACACACACACACACACACACACACACACACACACACACACACACAAGCCCTAGAATTTATTTTGTCTGGCGGACCGCTTAGCGATGCAGCGGTGGATTCCTCAGATTCTGAAGCTGACAGCTGGCGTGATGAAGAGGAGTATGATCACGGGATTGATCCCTTCGAAGATAAAAAGTGAGTAATTTTGCTTATTTCTTATTGTTTGTGTTGCATTTATCGGTTGCTATTTCTGTATAACGCCGAAAATAATTAGTCCTAAGAGTTTTTATAATGGATGGCCATTTGCCGTAATTGTGTCATAAAGTGAAGTCCTGAGCTCAAGATTCACTATCAATAGAGGCTACTATTTATTTCAGTAAAAAAACGTCAAGCAATAACTTTCATTTATGTTTTTGTTATAAGGTCTAATGTTATTATATTCATTGCATTACAATTCAGTTACTGATTCCATCAACTAGTAATGTTAGCAGAGGGATAAAGTGTGAATCAAATCAAAAGTTGAGACTGTGTTTAGAAAATAGATAGGATGACACTGGAGAAATAAAGGAAATAAAATAAATTCAGACATTTATATCTGTATATTTTCCTCCCTTTTATTTTAGTCCAGAGGATGAGAGAGGGGGTGCACAAGCCACTGTCCCCATCAGTAGGCCTCCTTCAAACCGAGAGGGAAAAGAATGTGGCCAGGAGGGTGCAGCATCCAGAAAAAAGACCAAACCAATGCCAGCCCCCCTGACAGTGAAAGGGAGAGGAAGAGGAAAAGGGAAAAAACATCTCTGACCCCAGAAGAGCCAGGAGCTGTTTGGAACGGACCTGAGGTGCCAGATACTGCCCGACAACTACCACACTTTTGCCCGAAAAGAGCAGTGGCAAGCCGTCAGGGCCCTCTAGGCCAGTGGTTCTCAACTGGTCAGGCCTCGGGACCCACTTTTTACTTGGTCAATACATTGCGACCCAACATTTTGAAGCACTCAAATCTATTCAACAAAAAATCGTGCTGTAATATATACGCTTTTCAGCATAGAATATTAATAAAAGTGAAGTACAGTGCATATATCCCTTATATCGATTCACAGAACTAAAGTATGCTTTTAAAAAAGGTTTAATGAGATGATGGAATCAAAGTTGAACTATATAAAAAGGCATGCATGCTGAAAACCCAACCCCAGCACGGGGGTCTGGGGGGATTCTCCCCCAGGAGATTTTTAGAAATACTAACATAAACTATGCATTCTGGTACACTGAGAAGAAAATAAATAAATCTATTACCACCCGACATATTAATAATATTTTATGCCATTGTTTGTTTTTCACTTTGTTCTGACATCTTGCTGCGAGAAGAGTAAAGAGGAGATAGTCTGTGTGACTTACTTTAAATTGTGGGTAAGGGTAGATAGCTTCCATTGTTCTGTGACCTGTCAGTCATCAGACCGGGGGTCATATTTCATTATGTGTTCATTTCTATCTGAAGTTGTAACCATGGATGTATAAAGAAGAGTTCTACCGCAAAGTTATTCTCTGTGGGGACTTCCGGCAACAATCTTGATTCTGATTGGCCAGAAGACTCGAAAAAACATCAGCAAAGATATTTTATTGAGAAGATGATCACTATGTGACAGAAGTTTTCGGATTTTTTGCGAGCAACACGACCAACAACCAATCACATGAATCTCCCTCCCCGACATACAAAGCAAAAAACCCCGGGGATTTTATGCGAGCAATATATATATATATATATATATATATATAAACTCCCCAAACAGGCGAAAACCTACCAGTTTCACCCACTGTCTCTGCCACCTCCCTCCATGCCTGGTTCCTCCGGTTTGTATCCCGGTAAATAGTCTGGTCGTAAAGAACCGGGTGATTTGCTACCGTAATTTCTCGTTTGGAATATGAGGAAATGAACTGCGGTCTGGCTCTCCCAGCATACACGTGCCTGGTTCCTCCGGTTTGTATCCTGGTAAGTGCATAGGGACTGGTCATAAAGAATCGGGTGGTTTGCTACCGCAATAACTAACTTCTCCTCCAATATCCGGAATAAATAAAATGAACTGCGGTCTGGCTCTCCCAGCTTGCACGCGGTTTGATTGGCTAGCGTTTGAACTGTCAGATTTGCATAAACGGGATTTGATTGGCTGACGCTTCCAGCTCAGTTTCAAAAGTTGTACATTGCTCAACTTTTGAATCCTGAAAATCCTGGAAATCCTGAAAATCTTCGTTTCGCTCCCCCACAATGCAGTTTGGCGAAAAGCAAGGCAAAGTGACGTCATCCCCATTCAAAGTCAATGGGCAGAGAAGCGTTGGAAGCGTTGGAAGCGTTGGAAGCGTTGGAAGATTTGTTTAAAGCTGCTGTGTGGACGTACCGTTAGCTGCGCTTGGATTCCCTCGACAGAAAGCAATGGGATTTCTCCATAGGATTTTGGAAGATAGCTGGAAATAAGGTCTGTGGAAAATGAACCTGTTAGATAAATGCACGCTTTGTTCAGCCAGATAATATCCACATGTCTACCCTACTTTTATTATTTTCGAATCATAAATCTAATCGATAGATTTATGATCGATAGATTTATGATTAGCATAAGTTCGTTCATGATGGCTCACTTCAGTGATAGTGATGACAGCGTATGCAAAATTATTAACCGGGACTTTTTTTTAAGATTGAGTTACAATGATAAACTGGAGTGGCAAAGGATCAGCTGCATGACCCGCCATCAAGTGCTTCATCCAGAAGGACAGGAGGATGGACTTTGTGTTTAAGTGATTTGATCATCAAAGGTAGGCCTAAGTCATTTTCAATGTGGGCCGCCGTGCCGACTTCATTCATTTGTAATTGTTACTTTGCTGTGGGTGCCCTGTCATGATAGGTGTTTATATAAATGGTGTTGTTTTGTGTGGTAGAGGCATTGATGAGTTTTGCACCCCGGGCCGCTGTTGTGATATTCCGCTGAAGTATACGCTGTGACGTAATAACTCTTCTTTTTTTTCGAGGGAAGGGGAGTCAGAGGGCCTAGGTATAAAAGTCACGGCTCGCCACTGGTGTGGAGTATACTCCTGCACAAATATATACAAATATTAACAACCAAGCTGTAAATATCATCTGCAAGAACACAAACAAAAATGCTGAAAAGGAGCAGGCTAAGGGGGAAAAGTTTGTTTGGGAAAGCCGGTAAAATTCCTCATGTATGTCGGACTTATGATGTTCATGGCACTTCTAAAACTGCCAAAAGTAAGAGGAAGGGATCACACCTAAGTGTTCTCTTTCCTGCTTCTGTCATGACAAGAGACAGGTTCAATCAGCAGAGCTGTACATCTGAGCGACCCAGACCATGATGAATGTTGATATATTTCCTTTGCTCTTTATATATATTTCTAATATTTTGTTTATAGTTTGAAGATCATTTGCTCTTTGTACATTTGCACTTTCTATATATTCCTAATACTTTGTTTATAGTTTCAATATAATTTGCACTTTGTTAATTTGCACTTTGAATTTGTTTCACTGTTTGTGTTTGTATTTAAATGTTCAAATGATAACATGAAACAAGTTATTTTTGTTGCAATGCCATCTGTTATGGTTTAATGTTTTACTCTCTCAACCTTTTTTTACAGAAGAAACATGATCAGTCATTTAAATATGGAAATACATTTCGTGTCAATTATTTTAATTATTAATTATTTAAATTAATTTAATTATTCCATACGCGTTTTTCAGTGAAAAACGCCTAGGATAATATTGTAATAAATAGCTGTAACTTGCTCAGGGATTACATTTCATTTGAAAGCCTAAAACATCTAAATGCAGCTTTGTAAATAATAAAAAAGAAAATTCCTATGTTCCTGGCGGAGTAAATAGTAAAAAACACAACATTTGTACTGCCGTTTTTGAAAAGTGCTGGTAAATTCAGCCATTATCACACAAAGTTAAGGGAAAATGTGGACTTTAAATTAACCAGACTTGAACTAGAGGTTCTCCTGAATCAAATGAGGTAAGGCACTTGATGCTGACTGCTAAGGTTAGAACAGGTTAGGAGAAACAAATAAATACAGGAGAGTTTGGCAGGCGAAAATTCCGTCTAGGTCTTTAAGGGTTAACGCCCACATAAAATCAATCTCAAGGACCGCCTACTTCCATCTACGCAACATTGCCAAAATCAGGCATATCTTGCCTCAAAACGATGCAGAGAAACTAGTCCATGCATTTGTTACTTCAAGGCTGAATTATTGTAACTCCTTATTATCAGGGTGTACCAAGAAGTCAGTCAAGTCGCTTCAGCTAATTCAAAATGCTGCAGCTCGTGTACTAACCAGAGTTAGGAAAAGGGACCACATTACTCCTGTTCTGGCTGCCTTACACTAGCTCCCTATAGAACACAGGATAGAATTTAAAATTCTTCTTCTCGCCTACAAAGCCCTTAATGGGCAGGCGCCATCTTACCTTAAAGAACTCATTATACCCTACTGTCCTACTAGAGCATTGTGTTCCAAGAATGCAGGGTTGTTGGTTGTTCCTAGAGTCTCTAAAAGTACAATGGGAGCCAGAGCCTTTTCTTATCAAGCTCCACATTTGTGGAATCAGCTTCCAGTTTGTGTTAGGGCGGCAGACAGCCTATCCATTTTTAAGAGTGCGCTTAAGACCTTCCTTTTTGATAAAGCTTATAGTGATCAAATAAAATAATCTAATAAGAGTGCATTGACGTAGATACGTTGTGCCTCTTCACCTATACATTTTAGTTCTTACTCTTTCACTTAAATCCTAAAAACTTAGATCTTATATTTAAAACTTTATCCAAACCTTTCCCCTCTATGACCTCTCAAGGTTGTAATAGAGGGTAACAGGTTGCAGAGAAGGCCTAGCCCGGCCCGGGAGTGTGGAACGTAGCCACAGACCTACTCCCTTACCTCTAACCAATTCAGGTTCCAGTGGGGACCTTTCTCCCTGTGTGCCTCTCCAGCTCTGTTTCCTACTTCTTACTTGCTACCCTTTTCCCTCAACCTATCCTAAGGGAGTGCATGTACGTAGACACGTTGTGTTCCTTACTTCTTACTTGCTACCCCTTTCCCTCAACCTCTCCTAAGGGAGTGCATGTATGTAGACACGGTAGTTTAGCTGCTATAGGCTTGGACTGTTGAGGGGGGCACCTTACTACGTCTTTCTGTCTGTTTGTACCTGTGTACTCTCATGTTCCGATTAACCCAGCTTCCCCCAAATCTCTTTTTTGTGTCCATATATACGCAGGGATCCTGAGTCGAGGCTAATCATGTTGCTGTGGTCGTGTGTCCTGGATCCTCTATCCTGAGCACTGGATCTGAGTCCTGGACTTCGAGTCGTGGCTGAACCTGTCGCTGCGCTCCTGCCTGACTCTCACCATACTACTTCCCTGATGGCTCCCACAAGATTGCTGACATCCTCGTGGATTCATCTTCTTATTATAGACACATGCATTTCCAAACATTTGGACTACCTATGTTGTAAATGTATTATCTTTTCAATTTACACACGGCATCTATTGCACGTCTGTCCGTCCTGGGAGAGGGATCCCTCCTCTGTTGCTCTCCCTGAGGTTTCTCCCATTTTTCCCTTTAAACTGTGGGTTTTCTTCGGAAGTGTTTCCTTGTACGATGTGAGGGTCTAAGGCAGTGACCACCAACTGGCGGCCCGCGGGCCACATCCGGCCCGCCAAACATTCTCATCCGGCCCGCACGACGGGGGTGTTTGCGGAGTGGTTACTGCGTTCGCCCCCCCACCCAACGTCTCGTGAGTAAGGTGCAGTACCGGAGTCCAACAGAGAGGCAGCAGCTGCGGGACAGTAGACTGCGTACTGCGAAACCTTCCCTTCCTTGAAGAGGAAGAAGTGATCCTTCGTTGTGAAGAGTCTGCTTTGTGCGCTCTGCACCACAGCAGCAGCCCCGCTGTGACAAAGTCCAACAGAGAGGCAGGAGCTGCGGGACAGTAGCCTAGAAGCAGGGTTGGGTTGTAACGGAATATGTAACGGCGTTACGTAATCAGAATACAAAAATCAAGTAGGCTAACTGTATTCAGCTGGCGTTACATTTGAAAAACGAGTAATCTGATTACAGTTACTTTCGTAAACTTGAAGTGAATACATTTTGGAATACTTATTGGAATTATTGGTGGAAAAGTTTCCTCACAAAATGTAATATTCATTACCGGCAGAACTGTGTGCACACTGCACAGCGCTGCAGCGTGTCTGTGAGCGAGAGAGAGATGCAGCGTGTCTGTGAGGCCCCGCCCCCGCACGCAGATGAGAGAGAGACATCTCTTTTAAAATATATTGAAAGTTAGAAACGGAGATGGTTAGATAAAATGTGCAAGATAACGTCGATGTAGCATTTCTTTATTGTCAAAATTATGACATTTATAACGGGATAAAATCAAAGTGAATGGCCTGCTGCTGCTGAATGCATGGGGCAAGTGACTGGAACAAGTTTTAAAAGTTATTACATCGTTTCAGATAATAATAATAATAATAATAATAAATAATAATGATAATTCATTCTATTTAGGGGCGCCTTTCAAAGCACCCAAGGACACCTTACAATTCATAACATATTCTAAGGAAAGGTTTACAGTAGGAGAATGCAGTCCGGGTGATGTTATGTGGGGTGCAGATGAGAGGGAGCTGTCCAGAATGACACCAAGATGTTGTGTTTGAGTTCTTGATAAGCCATTAAAACAGTAAAACAAGTGTCTCCTGTTTACCAAAACAAACCCCCCCCCCCCCCCCCAAATGTAGTTGGTGATCCCTGGTCTAAGGACAGAGGGTGTCATATTGTCATACTGATATTCTGTACACACTGTGAAGACCACTGAGACAAATGTAACATTTGTGATATTGGGCTATATAAATAAACATTGATTGATTGATTGAATCAGGGTCAATCTATTAACAGTGGAATTGGCATCCCAAGATATAAGAGCAGAGGATTTATGGACAAGATATGTATACATATAAATGCGTTCGAAGAGAGTTGATTGGATCAGAGAGTTAAAGTTCAAAAGATAGAAGATTTTAATGAAGTTGTACAGCACAAATATATGCTGTGTCTCCTCAAGACTACATTTACCATCAACATTATTGAGCATTCACATAAAATGTGCTGAATTTCACTGTTCTGATGCAACCCAGTCTCACGGCATTTCGTGTTATAATCACGACATTTAATCTATTGATTCGTGTTCACCAACACGATTTTCCCCTTTTTCTCATGTCTCAGAGCCTCAGAATACTGAAATCTGTATTTTTTAAATATTTGTTTCCTTCTAATTTGTTAAAAATTAAATAACACACTGTTATTTACTCAACAATAACACACAATTATCCTTGTTTTTATTTATCTGTTTGATTCTATAATATCAGGCTTTTTTGCTGCGCGTCAGGAACTGCATTTCAAAATAAAGTCACCGGAAACAGACACGATACACACCCACTGAACTGATTACCCAAGATCCTCAGCTATGGTTGAAGCTCGGTGATTGGATGTTTTAGCCGCAATGCACGTTGGGATATGGTGCATTCATGTCAGGAACATACTTAGAAATGTTGACAGGTACTCCAGCCAGAATCTTATACTTAAATATGACATTAGCAGCTGAGCAGAAAATTGTATTTCAGCATCAACTAAAGTGCAAAAAAAGACATTATCTTTGTTGATGGAAGACAGATGTCTGCAACACCCATAGAGCAACATCCTGAGAAGTAATGATTCCAATGGGGCTCTGTTAGAAAATCCAGCACCACACACAGTGCTGATACTCTCCAATTGAGCATTACAAAAACAGAGAGTTGCCCCAGGTTTGTTTATTTTGAAACCCATCAGGACAGCTCTGTGTCTGAAGAAGCATGCCTACCACCTGTCAATCACAAAGGCACAACTCGGCCCTAATAATGCCCACAAAAATGCAGAGAAACAAACATGTCCACAGAATAGGTGACAACACCAAATCTCGAATACACTTTTACAAGGAAGGAAGTTATTTATTTCCCAGTATGTGGGTGGATATTAGGCACCAACAGACACTTCTTTGAGTCAACTAGTGCAATGTACGTATCTAAAGCTCGGCATTTATGGAGAGTAATTTGTTTGTGACCATATACTGGCTATAGTTATTCTCTTCTGGTATCGGTAAAAACGATATACTGATGCATCTAATTTAAAAGCTTGGATTCAACTTGTTTGCCCAGTGAAATAGAAAATTGCTCAATCAATAATGATCCGATCTGTGCATGCTATAATGCAATGGGTGTTTGTGTTTTACATAAAAGGTTTTGAATCTCAAACATTTGACCACAGTTAATGGGGTTGTGCTGCTTTCTAGTATATAACTTGTGTGAGCGGTCACTTCCTGTAATGCAATGTTTGTGTTTGTTCCTGCAATGGCTAATGGCCAGTCCTCCTCCCCCGCATGGGCTTTAAGCATTCTGCAATTCAGAGGAGATAAAGGGAATAGCAACGATCATTTATAATTTAAACAGGTCATGGTGCTGTTCTCGTAATGTTAAGTGTTTTGTTTAGTTTAGAACTTTTTCTGTTTTGTACTGGGGATTCTATCTTCATTGATTCATGTGTGGCTTGACTTTGGCAGTCTGTTGCTAGAATATCGCATATCATGCCTGCATTTAGACAGAAATACACATTATTCTCTTGCAATACCTTGATAATTGTGTTTCACACGCTTACAGTATTGTCCATTATCGGGTTTGCACTATACTGCTGGGAAGGTATTTGAGACCTCGACCTTCAGTGTCACAGCATGTAGTTGAAGGAGTGACAATGAAGACAAACAAATTAGAAAGCATTATTGATTTGTGGTATTGGTTTAAGTTTAGGTGAATCCAAGGGTATGACATAGTTCCAAACTCATTCAGTCATATTTCCACATTAGGCCTAACAAGAAGTTATAGATGCAAGTCTCTTATAACTCTCAGGCTCTTATAAGTCCCTGAGAGTGAAAACAAATTGGTGATCCATTTTAGATATAGATATAGATCAGATATAGATCATTTCTAATTATATAGGCCTTTATGAATTTTGTTTTCATTATGTTATATTTTTGCAGGTGACAAAAAACTGTATAAGTAGTTTTTCAGAAACATCTTTACTTCTTCTGTTAAAATTAATGCATTGTTGCTTTCGTAACCAACACGTTTCTTTTCAGTTTTTCGTTACCGTTTTTCTTTTTTTTATGTATCCCGGCAAATGTTATTTACAATTTCAAATATTTGCTTTTCCTGTTGAAAGTCTTGAGACTGTAATGTATACAAATGAATATCAATGCAAGTAAAGGCCAATGAGAAGGAATCCTTTCTTCTCACAGCCTTACAGAAAAGATCACTTGTTCTTAGACTACAAACACAAACATGGAAATAAATATAATCTGATTAATAAAATGGATCACTTGCATTTATTTATTTGTCCCTTGCCTGTCACGGCTATCGTTGAAATGTATAATTGCTTGCACTTGTTTCATTCAGCATGTCATCTAAATTTGATTGCGTTGTTTCATGCTTGCTTACAAATGATTGACTTAGACGTAGGTTGTCATTTCTGCACTGCCTTAAATGACACCAGCTTTCATTATGGGCTGTTTTTTAAAATGTTTTTAGCATCATGCCAAGATGCAAGCGCTGAAAAATGATCTCGCTGACAATCACTGATGTATTTACAGAAATGGTGATGGATTCTCTCCCTCTGTGAAAATAAACCAATTACCTAAAGTAGCATCAGCTTCATCTTCCCCCCTCTTCCTCCTCTTCCATTTCTTATCAGCGCCATTCACTGCTGTCAAGCCCCGATCCCAGATCCCCATCTCTCCACCTCTCCATCTTTCCACCTTCCTTCTTCTCACTTTAACACCTCAAACTCCAGAGGCCCCTGTTCCTCCAGCCGTACCCTCACACTCTCTCGCTCATCCTTCCCTAATGTACTGTCTCCTCCTTCCCCATCTCTGCCTCCTTCCTTCCTTTTCTAACACCCCTTTCCTTTCCTCCCCACCACTCCCTCCGCTATCCATCACACTGAGTAATGGCCGTGAGGGCAGGGAGTCACCCTGCAGCTGTCTGGGACAGACACTGATCACACACACAGTCACTTTGGGCTGAGGGCACGGCCATTCATTTTATACATGGTCTCATGTACTCACACACACATACACATACACACACACACACACACACACACACACACACACACACACACACACACACACACACACTGTACTTTACGTTGGCCGACAGGGGCAAACGCATTACAACTGCCTAAACACTTTGATTAGGAGACACGTGCTGCAGTTCAGGAAACGATTCAAATAGTTTGTAGTCAACGCTGTCCATGTTTGTTCAAGTAGCTTGATGTGTTGTCAAGTTGATGAAGATTCGTCTTCATTTGCACATGTTTTAGCACATTTGTGTTTTTATAATTGCATCGTTTTGAAAGTGCAGCGTGTTTCTCCCAATGTACGTTTATTGGACTGTTGCAGCGCCTTTCCACAGGTCCGCCCCCATAGTACTTTCTAGGATAAAGCAATCACAAGAGCCCAGATGAGGCTGATTCCACCAATTTGGGGTTAGTAGGTGAATACATTGTGCTTCCATTGCACAACTGTATTCCCACTGTTGTGCATTTCACTCTGTGAGATGGCTGAATGGAGTAGAACAGTTATTAACAGCAAATTGTATTTGCTGTGTATTGATCCGTTTTCTCATAACCTTGATTATTGCGACAATAACAGGGACTGACTCGGGTGTCCACATTTACATTGTTTGTTTATTGACCTATTCCATTGTCTTTTACAGTTTTCACCAGCATTTGTGACCCTGGGGCTTCAGTAAGCCAATGAGCTAACATTACATCATTAACAAGGTTTTCTATCTGTACCCAGAGTACATTTAAACCAGGCTCATTTTCCTGAGCAGTGATTGTGTGCCTAAATCCAAACAATACAGACTCTTGTTGACATATTGAGAGGGCCTATAGCTCCCGTTTACTAGTTTGTCATTGGGCCACAACTCACTATAGTGGTCTCTGAAGTGCAGTTTTTTAAGCAGCGGTTGGGTACAAGCCCATGGAAGGGCACAGTAATAGGCCTATATCCTTTGGGTGCTTGCCCTCTTAATGATATCTTAATTGCCTTTTTGTTCATATTATGAAATTGTAATGGCCTTCTGAGCTTTTACCTTAGTCTGTTAGCCCCTCACATCAAGGCTGGTTATGACATCATTTGTCAAACATTATGTCCCATTTGTCATTTGGGAGCTACTAAATTATAAATGGGGCAACAGTTAAAGGAGAACGACCGCTGATGTTGTTAATACTTGTGAAAAAACAACCAGGACTAAAGCCAAACCAAATGCAGCCAACCAAAGTCTTTATGTGTGGAATATTTGTCTCATGCTATGCTAATTCTTTGACAGTCTAATCAACAGGGAAAGTAGTATTGCACTAATGTGAAAGGTCCCTCAAAGGGGCCTTCTTAGGCTTTATGGGTATTCCCTCTCCTGTAATGTGATATACAGGTCTTGGGGCATATATGGTCTTCAAGTGCTAAAATCTCAATGTTCCCTCCAGAGGGAGTTTCTCTCCCACACCCCTTCCATAACATGATGACATCATTATGTAACACTCACACTTTTATTGGCTAGTCTGGCAGTGGCTCAGTCAGTAGGGGCTTGGAGTGTGAACTGTAGGGTTCGCCCGTTCCCGAAGAGACCTAAATATGGAGTGTGGACTGCTACTTGGAGAGGTCCCAGTTCACCTCCTGCCCTGCCGTGGTGCTCTTGAGCAAGGCACCGGACAACCCCCTTCCCCCCTCACTACCATTGCTCCCCGGGCGCTGTACAATAGCTGCCCACTGCTCCTGGTACTAGGATGTTATGGGTTAAAAGCAGAGAACACATTTCACTGTGTGTGCTGTGTGCTCTGCATGTGTGACCATTGAAGAGGGTTTCATCCCTCTGATTCTATCTATGATTCTCTATCTAGCACTCAAACACATTGTATGTGATAGGCTAAGGGCAAAGACATCTCTAAGTGTAGAGAGAGCTGGCCAGCTAACCAATCAGAGAATCAGAGCAGACTGGGCTCTGGATTCAGACAGAGGGTGAACAGAGGTGCTGCAGCACAGGCAGTATGACAAAAATAAAGAGCTTTCTTAACATTAAAGCATCTAAACATGTCAAATACAAATATGAACCTTAACTAAATATGTTGGCAAACATGCTTATTCATCTATTTTTTTTGTGATCACATGTCTCATATCTACAGCTACAGCAAGTAGATGGTAATCCTGGCTTAGCATAAGGACTGGAACACATACATTTGGGCTTTTCATAGCAGAAAGGCCCATGTGTACTATAGTATATATAGGATGCAGTTTAAGCTATTTATTCCTTTTTCCATCATTGTGTAACTTGCACTATTTTACCACACGTTTCGTTACTTATCGCTTTTCATGTCTGAAACATATTGTATGTTGCAATGTTGGAAGAGCTACAGTAGGGACTTCAAATGTTCCTTGTCAACAACAACGCTGTAGCTTTTGTGAGTATGACAATAAAGCCTTTGAAACCTTGAATTGAGGTAAAGGACTGTTTCCAATTTCGACTTTTTTCGAAAATATATTGTGAAAAAAAGTTGTACAGCCAGAAAAGTACTGTATGCCTGTAACAGATTGTAACACGAATCAGAACAACATTTTTTTGTTATACGAAATAAAGTTTTTGGGCACAGATTGGTTAATAACAACCTTCAATTTGTGAGCTCTTGCATCAGTTAAGGCTTGGTGGGACAAGTCAGAGATTCTGCTTTGAAAAAAAAAGGTCTATTGACATGTGCTGGAAGGCAATATTTCTCCTCTGCTTCCTTTATGCTAATTAAGCTAAACTAGCTTCTGGCTGTAGCTTAATTTAAATGAAGAGATATGAGAGTGGTATCATTCTTATCTCTGCAAGTAAGTGAAAACATTTCATGACAACTCCTTTAAGCATGTTTCAATTAAAACTGTGATTAAGCTACAGTTTTGCTAATATTAGCATAAAAATCTGTTTTCACAAGCTTGTTCTTAACATGTCATGTCCTTAATGAAATTGAGAAATTGTGCACCTTTAATATTCTTATAGTCTCTTTTCCACAGAAGCCATTATGACAGGAAACGCACCAGAGTAGGCAATGTAATAAACTATGACTGCATTCCATTCAGCTGCTTTGCATTTCACAGCTCCCCTGTGACTCTGCCACAGTGTTAACATTAAAAGAAACACCTTTGCATTTACTACCACGGCTGTCATAACTCATAATGACTGCTCTTACAAAGGGATGTTTGTGCAAAGAGTTTGGTGGAGTAATTCCAGCCAGCCACAGTGATGCAGACAACCTGTGGGCGTTTACCACACATGTACAATGCAAAAGGTTATATTGAGCCTACATAAGCGAAGGAATAACAAGAAGAAATGTTCAAGCTTACACCTTTCAAAGTGTTCATGCTCGATCCAATCTGACACAAGTTAGCAGGTAGTTAGTGCCAGAGATTGTGCACACAAACAGAACCTTAAACACTGTCATGTACGTCTGTACGCTAGTTGAGTAAACCAAATACTGTGTTTATTTTATCTGAGGAATTGGTGATTTTAATGACCGGAAGAGTTGACACTCTCAGGAAAGTTGGGCTTTTAAAGCTAGTCTGCCAATCTCACTGCTTTTTATTCGCTTTTCTGTTTGTTTTTTTAAATGAAATTCATTGCCTCTTGTTTTTTCACTATAGGACTTTGTACATTGCATGCTAATCAGTCCATACAAGATAATCAGCTTCAGTTTAATACAGAGTTAAGCTCAGGCACACCATTTTATTAACATTTACGTTCACCTACTGAATAAAAACAAATAACTAAATAAACTAAATACATAACTAAAATCTACAACAAAGACAATAACTGAATCCTGTTTCTAAGTAACGTAACAGTGACCTGATTTTTTTTGTATGTAACTGTAAGGGAATAGAGTCAGCTTTTAATGATTTGTATCTTGTTATCCTGATTACATAATCCTGTTACAAAAGTTTAATTATTGAAAGAAAGCTGTAGGCCTATAGCTGTCAACTGTTCAAACTATGATCACCAGTTCAATACATTTGCCAAATTCGACTTGGTTTCTATACTTATTTGCAACCAAAAAAAAAAAAATGTCTTTGTATATGATTTGTACATTTCGGTTAATCGGTTAACCGTTTTTTGGAGGTCGAATATTCGAATATACATTTGCTTTCAATTCCCATCCCTAGTAAGAACCAGTAAGTTCCCTGGTTCCCTTTCATACAGCAATGTGCTTAAAAGGAAAAGTGTGCAGACGCGAGGGGGCGACATCGCTCTCTGCAACACCCTGTCGGATCCAGGGAGGGGGAGAAGGAAGGAGAGAGAGAGAAGAGGAGAGAGAGAGAGAGAGAGAGAGAGAGAGAGAGGAGAGAGAGAGAGGCGAGAGAGAGAGAGAGAGAGAGAGAGAGAGAGAGAGTGTGAGAGAGAGAGAGGATGAGGAGAGAGAGAGGAGAGAGAGAGAGGGAGGATAGAGAGAGAGAGAGAGAGAGAGAGAGAGAGAGAGAGAGAGAGAGAGAGAGAGAGAAGCTGCTGTGCGCTCCTGCTCCGAGATCCGACTCCAGTGTCAGCTCGATTCAGTCACACAGCTCCGGCTCAGACAAGGCTGGAAATTCATCTAACGTCTCCTCTTTTGTTTCTTTCTGACTTCTATGGCGAGATGCAGAATCGCGAATCTCGCGCTGTTTAATCCGCCGCACAATGGGCACGTCGCTTTGCATTAACTGGCCGACATTGTTGCATTACATTTGGAATCAGAGACGTATGCTAATTAGCCTCAATTACGCTCTTTTTCATATTTTTGACATCATCCTCCAATAAGTAGTTAGACCCCCGCTACTACTCCCCATTTGCATTGTTAATGTAGCCTTATGAATTAAATTAGGGTGTGATGCAACTTCACTACAGTTAAGACCAGTAGGCCTACGGTGGGGGGGGGGGGGGGGGGGGGGGGTTAATGATAAGAATGGGAATATAGGGGAACTAATATATTCCAGGCTATTAGCAACACGGTGGGACTAAAGCATGGTGCTTCATTACACTGAATTAAAGGAAGTCGTGTGTGATGCTGCTCTGATGGAACCTCGGATCGCACTGATGCTCGCGAGCAAACAACACAGGAGATATTACTTCATTTAAAATGCTTTCTACTGTTGCCCCCCTATTGTGCATTTGTGTTTCTATCTGAGAGAGAGAGAGAGAGAAAGAGTGAGAGAGAGAGGGGTAGATGGTAGATTAAATTGCGTAAGGGCAAATGCATGACAGTCATTGTACTTTGTATAGCAATCTCACATCCATTCGTTACACTAGAGGTGAAGAAAATAACATTATGTTCTGATTAAAATGAATAAAAGCATTTATTATAGTATGATATTTCAGAAATTCCAGCACTCGTTGTAATTGTATCCGCACAGGCTTTGCCAACTGTCAGCCACAGTTATTCGACTTTCTTAATTCACTGGATGTGTAAAACATTTAATTTCCCTGCTACAACTGAGGCCAGACCCGGAGGAGAGAGGGGAGAAGAGAGAGGAGCGCAGTGGCACTTAACTGGTTTTGTTATGAGGGGCCCGGTGTGTGTTCTGGCTGGCGTCGCGGAGCCCCAATCAGGTGCCATTACAGCTGGTGTTTGAGCATACCATTGGCTGGTGGGGAAAGGAGCTGTGCGCAAAACCAACCCCGCTGCTCACAGTCGCCTTACAGAAGCCGAGCTGCAAGCATCATCCGCTTTGAGCGCTTAGGCGCAGTGATTACATGCTCTCAGAGAGAGATAGAGGGAGAGATTCGCGAGGCTTTATTTAGAAGTTGCATTGTGGTAGATTTGCAGTGCGTAAAAGCAGGACTTTTTTCCCTACTCGTGTGGAATTTCCTATGTTGTTTCCTGACTTTGTGTGAAGAAGAGGCTGTCTGTTCTGAGCACAGGGAGTGTTGGCTATGCGTCCTGGCTGCAGCCTGCAATGTTTGCGCTGACGCCAAAACTCACAGACCGGTGCAGAATTGATTAAAACAGAGGAGCTCGCATCAAATGGCTGTGCTTCTCACAGCTGAAACGACACAATGTTCCACTAACCCGAGGCACAGGAGAGGAATTTCACAATCGTGCAGCCTTGTTGCTGTTTATTTCACTGCCTTTTTGCGGAAAGAGGAAATGGGAAATGCTAATTTCTTGTAAGAAAAAGGAATAACACTTTTTTTTTTTCATCTTGAAGTGCACTTTGTGAGAGGAGATGATTTGGTTAATACTCCTTCTCTCCCTCCTGCATGGAGCTGTTTCTCAGCTACACTACTCCGTGCCAGAGGAGCAGGAGCCTGGCTCCGTGGTTGGGAATATTGCAGAGGATTTGGGGCTGGACATTACCAAACTTTCCGCTCGCCGTTTCCAGACGGTGCCCAGTTCGCGGACACCTTATCTGGAGGTGAACTTAGAGAACGGAGCGCTTGTGGTGAAGGAGAAAATCGACCGAGAAGAAATCTGCAAGCAAACCACCCCGTGCCTATTGCACCTGGAGGTGTTTCTGGAGAACCCGCTGGAGCTGTTTCGCGTTGAAATTGAAGTGATGGATATCAACGACAATCCACCCAGCTTCCCTGAGACAGGACATTTCCGTGGAAATATCGGAGAGTGCCATCCCCGGGACCCGTTTCCCGGTAGAGAACGCCTTCGACCCGGACGTGGGCACGAACGCTCTCAGCACATATGCCATCACGAACAATAACTATTTTTACCTTGACGTGCAGACACAGAGTGACGGGAACAAGTTCGCGGAGCTGGTGCTAGAGAAGTCTCTGGACCGTGAGCAGCAGGCTGTGCACCGGTACGTGCTGACGGCTGTGGATGGGGGCATCCCGCAGCGCACCGGGACGGCTCTCCTGGTCGTTAAAGTGCTGGACTCGAACGATAACGCGCCCACCTTTGACCAGTCAGTGTACTCTGTGAATCTACGGGAAAACTCTCCCGTGGGCACTCTGATCATCCAGCTCAACGCCACAGATGTTGACGAGGGACAAAACGGGGAAATCGTTTATTCTTTCAGCAGCCACAACGCCCCGCGGATAAAGGACTTATTCAACATTGACGCCAGGACAGGTAGGATAGAGGTGGCGGGAGAGGTGGACTACGAGGAGAGCAGCACGCACCAGATTTACGTCCAGGCTAAAGACATGGGGGCTAATGCGGTCCCCGCGCACTGCAAAGTGCTGGTGAAACTCGTGGACGTGAACGACAACACACCGGAGATTGGTTTCAGCACTGTGACCGAGTCCGTGAGCGAGCAGGACGCCCCGGGCACCGTCATTGCACTTTTTAGCGTCTCAGACCGGGACTCCGGCGAAAATGGACACATGAGCTGCGAGGTTTTGGGAGACGTTCCTTTCAAGCTCAAATCCTCCTTTAAGAACTACTACACTATCGTGACAGACGGACCGCTCGACAGAGAGAACACAGACTCCTACACCATCACCGTGGTGGCCAAAGATAAGGGGCAGCCGTCGCTCGCCACCAGCAAGTCCATCAAAGTGCACGTGTCCGATGAGAACGACAACGCGCCCCGCTTTACGCAGGCTGTTTATGATGTTTATGTGACTGAGAATAATGTGCCCGGGGCTTTCATCCACGCTGTGAGTGCCATGGACCCTGATATAGGACAAAATGCTCTCATTACCTACTCCATATTGGAGTGTGAAATACAGGGCATGTCCGTGGACACCTATGTATCCATAAACCAGGACACCGGCTATCTTTACGCGCTGCGCTCTTTTGACTACGAGCTGCTGAAGGAGTTTAGTTTCATGGTGCATGCTAAAGACGGTGGCGCTGCCGAGCTCTTCTCTAACGCCACTGTCAATGTGATCATAGTGGACCAGAATGACAACGCACCCACTGTCATAGCCCCCATCGGTAAGAACGGCACAGCCAAAGAGCACCTGCCTCGCTCTGCTGAGCCCGGGTACCTGGTGACGCGCATCATGGCTATGGATTCGGATGATGGCGAGAACGCACGGCTGTCCTACAGCATTCTGCGGGGCAACGAGATGGGGATGTTCCGCATGGACTGGAGGACGGGGGAGCTGAGGACAGCCCGCAGGATCTCCCCCAAGAGGGACCCGCAGGGCTACTACGACCTTCTGATCGAGGTGAGAGACCACGGGCAGCCCCCTCTCTCCTCTTCAGCGAGTGTGAGTGTAATATTAGTGGACAGCGTGGTGGAGGGCCGCAGTGGGGACCGCGGCTCGGCCTCCAAGGCGAAGGAGACCTCCCTTGACCTCACCCTCATCCTCATCATTGCCCTGGGCTCTGTGTCATTCATCTTCCTCCTGGCCATGATCGTGCTGGCCGTGCGCTGCCAAAAGGACAAGAAGATCGACCTGTACACGTGCCTGCTAGCCGGAGAGTGCTGCATGTGCTGTGGCTCGTGCTGCAGCAGGCAGGCCCGCGGCCGGAAGCAGAAGAAGCTGAGCAAATCCGACATCATGTTGGTCCAGAGCACCAACGTGACGTCAGGGGTCGGGCCCGTGGGGCAGGTGCCCGTGGAGGAGTCTGGTGTGGGCGGCGTGGGAGGGGGCTTCGGCTCCCACCACCAGAACCAGAACTCCTACTGCTACCAGGTGTGTCTGACACCGGAGTCAGCCAAAACGGATCTGATGTTCCTGAAACCGTGCAGCCCCTCCCGCAGCACGGATACGGATCACACCAACCCCTGCGGCGCCATAGTGACGGGTTACAGTGACCAGCAGCCGGACATCATATCCAACGGCAGCATCCTCTCTAATGAGGTAAGAGCAGCTTGAATCAGCCATCACTGAAAGTGGAAACACACCCATGACTCAACCCAGATCATACATATCTACAGAGATTCACGCTCTGTGTCTGCTTCACGTCAAAGTCTGTTATCCACCCAGGTCACGCGCAACACAATTCCCGAGAGGATGTGTGTGTGTGTGTGTGTGTGGGGGGGGGGACAGCCAAGTCTGCTATTGACAGCCAAGTCTGCTATTGACTTGGCTGTCATGCTCGGTGGCCTTTTAATCATTGGTATGCGTAATGGTGATTGGACATGTCAATGTTCGAATCTTGCGTGGCCTTTTGGCTTCATTTGCGGTAGTGGTTCTATCAGATCAACCTTTGGGGTCGTGCGCAATAGGCTGAGTGTGACAGGGAGTTTGACTTTTGGGTATACACTGCTGATCATTTTACTGTCGAAGCAGAGTTGGAAGGGATTATTCTGTGTTCAATTGAAACAAATCCAAAAACAAAAAACAGTTAAAACCTCTGACTTGGGTTTTCAATATGTGGTTTACCCGATTGGTAATGTGTTTCAGACCATAGTGAGGGGAGTGGAACAATGACACATGCACACTCATTTGAGTTTAGACAATTGCCAAGATGCTTGCAAGACAGTTAGATTACATCAGCAGCCTTAATTAGCTTACCCTCATAAAGAACAGGCAGCGGATATATTCTTAATCTTATTAGGTTATAAAGTTTGGGCTGCTCGTATCAGCGTGAAGAGAAGGGGGACTTGATAGCGATGTTTTGTGTGCATTCTGCTTGGGGGAGCTGTGGACTTTTTTTGTGGACTTTTTTGTTGATTGCGCTGCAGGGCTGGAGTGGAGCCAGTCACACACAGCATTGCCTTTGCTGCACGTTAAGTATTCCGCGCACGAGCCTGCACGGCAGCACCGTGAACAAAGGTTGTTCAGTCTCAGCGTCGCGCGGCTCAATCATTTACGCATTCAGTCGCCTCCCCTAACCCACTCTCCCCTGCTCCGGTCTCCTCTCGCCCACTCACTCACCGAGTGGATGCGCGTACTGACGCCCCCACCCCACTCCTCCTTCCTCCTCCTAGCTCATTCCATCACCGTTAACGCGTTGACAGCCAATGTATGAGGATGAAACTCAGTGGTGGAAATTGACTAAGTACATTTGGTAGCATGTGTAGGTACTTGTACTTGAGTTTATCTACTTCATAGAGGTGCTCTACTATATTTTGTAAGCAAATATCCTCCACTACATTTAGTTCGACAGCTATAGTTACATTGCAGTTTTGGATGATTAATAATTAATGCATAATGATGAATAATGGAGGGTTAAGCTATAAGCAGTACATTCCAATTAGCCACATTTTAACTAGATGCATCATTAAAGTGATAATTGATCTATCAATAATTTAAATGGAATTGTATGCATGATGAGTACTTTTGGATTTGTACTTCTACCTGAGGATTTTCACATTGTAGTATTGCTATTGTTGTAGTATACTGCTGTATATACCCTGCTTATTTGTTAATGTGTGTTTAGCATTAACTGTAATCAAATGTGTTTTTTCTAGACGAAACACCAACGAGCAGAACTCAGCTACTTGGTGGACCGGCCCAGACGTGTCAACAGGTATTCAAAAGCACACACCTCAGCACTTACACACAAACACACATGCCGTATTATTATGAGCCTCACACCAGAGGACCTGTAACATCCAATAGGCCTCATGGAGCTCAGGCTATTCACAGATCTATAAAATTGAATATTACATCCATCAGTGTGAGTCCCGTATACTCTGCATCGTTAATTGTGGCTTTGAGAGGCTACATGGTTCCCAATGTCTCCATAACGTTCATCTTCAATTTGGCATCCGTCCCATAACTGACAGAGCAGGGCCTATTACGCCTCTAATGCTGGATTTCATTACATGCCATGTGAAACATCCAATTTCGCCTCTTGACGGCCACCGTGACTGTATTAACGCGGTGTTGATTTCTGGTTCTCTTTCTCTCTGCCCCCTCATTTAATCCTCCTCTCCTCTCTTCCACCCCTCCCTTGTTAATATTGTCTCTTGACCTCTGTCTTTGACCCTTCCATTATTCTCATCTGTTTTTTCTGACACCACCTCCCTCCCCCACCTCCTACAGCTCTGCATTCCAAGAGGCAGACATAGTCAGCTCCAAAGACAGCGGTCATGGCGACAGCGAACAGGGCGACAGTGACCATGATGCCACCAACCGGGGTCATTCTGCCGGTGAGTCCAACCCCACCCAAGCAGACCAAATGACACTGTCATTACCCACACATACACCATCCAATCCTCCAGTTTCCATAGAGTGTGTTTGCAATTGTGAATGAGATAATTCTGAGTTTGTGGTGCGGACCGGTGGTTTTTAATTTCCTTAATTTGAGAGTGTGAATGCCGGGGCCCCTGCCTGGCATGAGCGAGCCCCAGAAGTGTTGATTGTATTTCACACCCGGATGAAAGGGAGGAATATTTGGGAGAGATTTTTTCTCTTTGCCTTTCTCTCTTTCTCACGAATGCTGAAAGGACAGCGACTCGCAGAGAGGCCGTTTGAGGCCCTTAGTGCTTTAGTGGCACAAATCAATAGGTTCTCTCAAGTGAAAGGGAAAAGGCTTGGGATCTAAATTGATATAATGAGATGCGTTTGAATAAGCCACGCAGTCGGCGTGTTGTACTGCCTTTGTTGGTTATGGATTCAGCTGAGCAAGGACATCAGCAGCTTTTGGGTTCTTTGTGTTGTTGGCAAAATCTTTGCAGATTTGGCACAAGTTAAGGCAAACATAAAATGTTGGAATTAGAGAACATTTCCCGCACTTCAGCTTTGTTTACTTACTCTCTTCTACAATTTACAATGCAGTACTTTTTTCCCCCTTTTAGACACGGGTTTATCACAAGCCTCGTCCTGTTCTCCCTCAAATTCGATTAGGTCAGTACCTGTTTATTGATCAAAGTGGAGTCAGACAAAAAAGTGGAGCAAACTAAATCTCATTTCATATTGAATTGCCCTTTTCCTTCTGAGGAATTGTTCCACGTGACTGCAGTAAGACCCCTGTCTAGACCGGAGCCTGCCAAATATAATATCAGTGCTGAGAATACAAATAGACTGGATTAGATAGGTGTTGTAGGATAGTGAATGGTGCTCATCAGGCTCCATGATGTTTGACATTATTAATGAACCGAGCCAAAATAGAGAGCCGATATGCAGCGGTGGTGTCACGGCCTGCCCTCTCTGATAAAGCAGGCTTGGAAGGTCAAATATGTGCGAGACTGAAATACAGAATTGGAAGAAATCCAAAAGGCTTGCTTCTTTTTCGCTGAAAAGTACATTGTTTTTGTAGAATACATATTAACAAGGGCGTTTAATCATACATTCAGAGTTGTATGTGAGTTATTTTTGAAATAGATTTTCAAGAGATAGAGAAGGTATAACAAAGAAGATATATTTTATGAATTTGCGATGCATCTTAAACTATGTATATAGCAGTCAACATCATTTAGTGATAAGGTAGACACATTATGGTGACTTTTTGGTTCATACTTGTGTTTTGGGTTTCTATCAAAAAGTCTTTACATGCTTTAATTTGAAGAAAAAACATTATTTTTCTCAGACTGGCTGTCTCAATATACTTTATTTACCTTCTAACATAAGCAATCCGTTTTAGCGCCTGTCTCTTTAAGACCGACTGCAAAGGTTGTTATTAAGCAGTAATTGGTGATACTCAAATATAGGCTGGTGTTCTCTGATTACTTATAGGCTTTATTGCGAAGAAAAAAACTAATAACATTTTTACTAAATACTTCAATAATTCAATCAATATTGCAAAAATATCGAATGTTTTCTGAAAATAATCGAATGGGTTGTCTTATTTCACAAGTACCCAAATATATAATAATAATATGATATAAATACATACCGAAGCTCTAACAAACTCTTTTTTCTTAAGGCCCCCTTTAAAACATATTTTATGCAAAGTAATTGCCGTGAAATCCTTCTGACTGATTTGCTCGCATATTTAAAAGGACCATATTAATTAACCGAGAACATGTTTCCCAGCTTTATTTGGCTACAAGGGCGCTCAGTTGGCACTGGCCGTGGAGTGTACCCAGTTGGTTCTGTCCTCTGTTCGCTCCACGAGCAAACCAACATTTGTTCATCATGTTGGGTTTAGAAGGGAACAGCTTATCGCTCCATGGGAGGTAATATCTAGTGAGTGGTATTTGGAAAGAGGGACAGTTGAGTTTTACATACTTCTGTAAACAGCAACACCAGATGGAGTGTGTGTGTGTGTGTGTTTGTGAGTGTGTGTCTATAAAAGGTATGCCATTGACTGGATTAATATGTAGGCGTATAATACCTGTATGTAATCCGCTTGTGTGTGTTTTGTGTAGGAGAAAGAGAGGCTAGGTGATGATGTCTGTATTGAATTGTTTGAGGCGGGGCTATGGAAAGCTTAAATGAGATTCAGTTTAAAGAGAGATAGAGTGGTAGCTAGTGCCTGGCACTCTGCCATGAGCACTGCATACTGCCTCTATATAGGCATACAAGAGACTCCCTTTATATAGGGATGAGAACATTATTGTTTGGCTACTGTGGGTTGTATGATACCGTATGTGTGTGTGTTTTGTGTGTATAGGGGTTTCATGCTGGTTACATTTCAAGCTGTCCACAATTAAATAAATGATAAGTCAACTAACATGCGATTTTGACGACAAATGGACCATATTTTATACAGCATTGTATCCAGTCCTTATGACCCCCTCTCCTTAAAGGTGGGGTAGGTAAGTTTGAGAAACCGGCTCGAGATACACTTGGAATGGAATGCTCTTAACATCCCGATAGCAATGAATGTCTTAAGTGCTTTGACAATAAAGATATAAAAAAATGTCATCTCTGGAAGCTGTAGTACTGTAAAAAGCACGACCAATCATCTGAGCCGGCCCGGCTAAAATAACTATAACAAGTGGCTTAATCAACAACATTTCTAAAACGAAGTTGTTCCACCAAGAATCATGCAAGAGATACCTACCACCTACAATCTTCTTTTTTTTACGAATTGTTTGGACCAGGTTAGTCCTTATAAGTGATCTTCCCATATGAAAGTGTGAGATAGGGGTAATAACAAGGGGACTGCCAGCTCTACCAAATGGCCCACCATTTGAAATCTCGTGTTTACTAAAGATGTTTTGATAAGGTTCTTCACCATCAAAAAAAAGGATGGTAAAAATAAATCTTAGTTGACTAAGACCACAAACTAAGTATGGCACGTGTATTTTCCATGAATTTCTGCAGCGTTTGCATAAGTAAATATGGATGTGCACATTCATATGCACACATATGCAGAGCATGCACCAACAGTGTGTACACTCTCATTGTGGATGTGTGTTTGTCAAGTACACACATATTCTATTTCAGGGTTTTGTGGCAGGGTCTCATCCCTCATTCTGTCTCCCCCACACGTTGGCTCTCCGCAACACTCGGCTGATCAGTAATTCATTTCTAGAACCTTTGCATAGCAATTATCAAAGGAGGGCTGGAGAGAAGGCTTCCTCACGGGACCAGCGCGGCACACTCTCCCTTTTGGTGCACCTCGGAATATTTCAAATCAAGGGGAAAACCATTTCCAGTTGGCATATCATCAACTACACCTGCCGTGGCTTCCCGCTCGGCCGCTCGTCTGACACTTTAGAAAATAAGTCTTGACTAGGTTTTAAATCAAAGGGACGCTTGCCTGTGAGGATTGGATATCAGCAGATACCTTAAAAAAAGTGGGCAAATGGCTTTTCTGAAGGCAGCGTGTCTGGAGTGAGGTACCGCTGTGTCAGGAGCCAAAGCACTATTGATTGACTGCAACACCTCCCAGCCTTTCTTTTTATTCTTAGATCGGAATAAGACTCGGTTTACCTCTTTAATTCCCATCATGAACCTAATCGGAGATGGCAGCCAGAATAATTAAGCAAAACAAAAAAATTCAAAAGGTGACAGACAAGAGAGGATTACATATTCATTTGGCGAAAAAAGAAAATAATATTGGCACCTAAGAAACGTTCGATCAGATGTGGAAGGCTGCGTGACGGGTGGCAGACTGGAAATGATCATTATCTTGACGTTTGTTGTGGTGGGAACAACAGCCGTGACAAATGGGACAATTAAATCACTGTGGCAACGGTGTATTAGATGGCTGATTATGAATTAGTGGCGGGCACCGTGTTGCAGTTTCCCCATGTCAGCCAGCTGTCAGACCAATTTAGCAGACAGGGTTCTGAAACACACTCCTCTCAGGCCAGAGATACTGACAACACTGTGGGCTGTGATCCCTGACTCTATCATCAATTACACCGAAACTACTGTCTTAGGTTAATATCAAAAGCTCACTTAATGAACACATGGAGACCTTGCTGAATGCAAAGGACAAGAAGTTGTGAAAAGGCAGAATGCTTACAAAAGACAATAAAGTTGCGAAAAACTGAACAAAGGCACTGTAAAAGAATTATAGCACCTAACTAATATTTTAATCAACAATATGTATTTTTATTATTTATTTTAATGTCTGATTATTTTCCTGATCAATATTGAAAATTGTTCATACTGCTTCCCAAAGTTCAATATGTGCCTGACCCAAAGATAGTCAGTTTAGGATCATGTAAGAGAAAGTCCTCGAATACAAGTGGCTAGAACCGGAACATGTTTTGAACATGTTTTGAACAGGATGTCACAATCATTCAATAAGGATAAATGACACCAGAACATCTTACAAGTCCAACTTCTAAAGGCTAGAGAAAGTAAATGGTCCAACGTAAGGCTTCAAAGTCCCACAAGCAGATGCAAACAGGAAATATAGTATCTCTATTTGAAAAGGAGAAAATCTATGACGGCAAATTGGATAAAAAAACATATCCTCATTTAAAAAAAAAAGAATCAATTTGCTTTCAGACTGTTACAGGTTAGGATGTCACCACTTCTTCTAAACTGACTGGCTGGTTGAATATCACTTGAAGTCACAGTAGACAAAGGACAACATCAATTTGATTAACTAATTGCCTTGATTTATTTGATTACTTTCCAATCTCAAACAAAGCACGTACAAAAAAAAAGAAATATTACATGAACTTTCCATAACGCGGTTAAGGTCGATGGATGAGTGGATTCACTGTGACTTACTGAGTTCTGTGTGGAAATGAATCAAAAAGTCATTCATGTCATGATTAGCAAAACACTGACGCATCTCGTGGAGTGGCTCGGGTGAATGTGTGAATGGTATGAATAGGCTGAGCTTTCTGAAAGAGCTGAATAGCACATTAAGTGTTCTTCTCTGAAATGGAAGAAAAAAGGAAGTAATGAGCCATCTTGAATAGGGCCTAAAATATGCTGAAAACATGAGATCCAAAAGAAAGAAAGAACAAGTTGTATTCTTACACTGGGTCCTTGGATATTTAGTTGAACATGAGGCAGTTCATGGACATCTCAGTCATGACAAAAGTAATCGTGCTTTGGCCATGACTAACACAAATCATGCTTTCTGCTCAGACATCAGGGAACATCTGCTCCAGACATGCTGCAATTCGTAACTTACATGCATGTGAACATATGCATGCATTCTGGTAACAGTAATGCCTCTTGATTACACATTTTGAGGTTTTAACCCTGAAGCATACCCTATTCTAACATCATACTGCACTTGAGAAGATTTTAAACTAGCAATTGATACCATAAAATCATTAGGAAAAGGTTTACTGAGGTATTTAAATGAAGTGATGAGTACGGTAATTCTCTCATAGTCTTCTATACATTCAAACGCTTTTTTCTAACCTGATATTAGAGCGATTCGTAATTAAAGAAACTTTTGCATCGACAAGACAAAAGGATATCATTTTGACCAACATTTTGGGTATACTCACTCTCACTTATACTTCCAAATAAAGTGATTTAGATAATTTGGTACCAACCCTGTCCATGAGGAATAAGATATGTGATCTGTGTGTTGTTACTAGTTTGCTAACATAGGTTAAATAAACAAGTAGAACACTTATTGAGAGAAGTTATGGAACTTAAAATGCCTATTATGTGCTATGATATATACTTTGGTTAATAGAAACACCCCACTGATTCATGTATAAGACTTATATTGCTTAGATATAGTATGATATATACAGTATATGGCTTAGAACTGCTCTTTATTGATCTTTATTTAGTTGTTGTAATGTCACAATTACTCATTACTGACCAGTACAATGGTTTAACTAGAAGGGCATTTGGAGAGTCATTGGCCAGTGCTCTTTCCACAAGTATGAAAACACATGTGTATGTTTTACTCATTATTGGATCCAATCGAAAATGGAATGGCTTCTTCCTTGGCCCATGCTAGACCCTTCCACCAAGTGTCATGACAATCGGGCCAGTAGTGTTTCTGTAATCCTATTGAAAAACAGACAAACCAGATCAAGGACTGTTCAAATTGATGGCCAAAACTAAGAAACGATACCCGTTGTAATATACCACTATTACCATTAATGGGGAGCTAAGTCATGATCAGATTGTATCTTGGACATTGACTTCCACTTCCTAAGTGATGAAAAGCGTACAAACTACAGATCAATAATCAGTGGTCATCCAGAATCTTTGCTCCTACATTACAAAGGGCCGTATTAATCAAACAGACACTGTTAGGGCAAGCGGCCATCTTGGCTCTCCCTCCCAATTCAGGAGCCGTATAACAAAAAATGGAAAATGGTAGCTGCCTTTCCAAGAGTCTGAACAATATCTCTCTCTGTCATCACTGGATATGGTGGGAGCCATCTTGCTCTGTTTTGGCCCTGGGAGGTCTCTGGTTTGTTCATCACAGTCTCAGAGGCCAACCTGTGTAAGAAAGCGATGCTACTCCTCTGCTGGCCTGAGCTGCTGTCCAAATATTGATGTTGTGTGTCTGTATTCTCTCCGGAACAGTGGAGGACAAGATGAAAAACAGACGTACGGATAGAAGACACCCTTTACCTGGGGGATGGATGTTCTTTTTTTTTTGAGGGAAAAAGAGATAAAGAGACAGGAAGAACCAAGCAGAAAGGATTGAAAGGGAGAGAAAATAACCAGAGACAGTGAGGGTGATATACAGAGGGGGGGCTACGAAAACCGAGACAGACCTGATTGCAGCAGATATGTGTCCACATGGTGTGAATTCACCAGTTTTCCCTATAATTTGTTTTACCTACTCCCAGTTGCTGGATGTATGTCAGCCAGCACAATTAGTCAAATCCCACCAATGTGGGATTTCGGAAACACTCCGGGATGTAATTGGGAAAAAAGGAACAGAAGTGCTGATTGCATATTAGCAAGTAGATTGTGTTTGCATTGTGTGGCGTCGTCTTTACATCTCCTTGTGTGTGTGTGTGTGTGTGTGTGTGTGTGTGAGTGTCTGTTTTCCCTGCCTGATGAGGTCACAATGAGAGACGGTGCTGCTGGCAGGGCCTGTCATTGCCAGTCACCGTTTTTAGTTGTTGTTTGGTTTTCTGCCCGAGGAAGAAAAGGTGCTTCAAGGGAATCAACAGCCACCGGGTGTCATGTGCACATGGCCTTTCTGTCTGTTAGCGTGTGTACATTTACATATCCCCGCGTCAAGAGAGTATTTTTAAGTGTGTCCGCAAATGTATGTGGTGATATCGATGTCTTTTTAAGACTGAGTCGACAGGCCAAAAAAATATTGAGTAGTTTGAAAGTCAAAAGTTTCTCAGAGCTTGATTTAACAGGGCTTTCTACAGAATATATTTATACATCATCTCCAGAGAACAATACGCTCCTTGTGCCTGCTTAATAATATACTAGGAGATGAGACATTTGGAACAAACTGAGCTTTCTCTTAATCCTTCGGCATTAACTCTGTTCCTTTATCTTGCATGTGCGTTTAGTTTTGCACCTGGGTGTCTGGGTTTTTCCTGGGTGTCTCAGCTTATTTGTTTGCACATTTTGAGGCGTAAGCACTGTGTCTACGGAATGCTTTATCTTCGCTTTAACAGCACAGAGATGATTGCGAGGGCCCGAGGTCAACACCCTTGTGTGTCCGAGGAGGACATTAATTTGCCGGAAGGTCTATTAAAAGGCCAAAGGCTAACTGTAAGGTGGGAATTAACAGAAATACTATGATTTATAAGCCCCCAGACCTTTAAAGACAGCCATAAATATACATTAGTTTCAAGAGGTGAATTGGAGGGTAATGCAAGATAACGCCACTCAAGTTCTGTAGTCCCAGAGTGCTGCACTGTTCTAGTTTAAAGTTATTTTTTTCTTTTGAACCTTATCATTTCTTCTGAGTATGAGCTACAATTGACCCACAACCTGCACATGCAAGGTGGTGATAAAGCAAACCATTTGGCAACACAGAGGTAAACAGAGCGAAGGGTTATAGTTAGAGGCCATATTATGCTTATGGGGGTTCCCGTTTCCTGTATTGTGCTATATGTTTTCGCATGTTATTGGTCTGCAGGCTAAAATCCCAAAGTTCCCTCCAGAGGGAGTGTCTTTCCCACACACTCTCACCCCGCCTGAAACGTCCCCAATTGGAGTCCTTTGTCTTAGTCTGACTAATCACAACAGAGCCGGCCAGCTAACCAATCAGAGCAGACTGGGCTCTGGTTTCAGACAGAGGGTGAAAAGAGGTGCTGCCGCACAGGAAGTATGAGAAGAATAAAGCATTTTTTGAAAATTAAAGCACAGACATAATACAAATATGAAACCTGAAAATAAGCATAATACTTTAGGGCCACACTAAAACTTGCTAAAGCAAATACAATACGTTCAAGGGATAGGTTGGGTTCTTGAAAATGGGATGGCATGAGGTAATCATTCATAGTTAGTGTACCGATGGTGTCTGCACACCCCCAGTTTAGAAAAATACTAGAAAATAGAAGTAATTAATAAAATATGTTTTCTTTACTTGCTTGTATAGCAATTTGAGCACCAGGAAAAGCGCGATATAAATAACATGTGTTATTATTATTATTATACATTTCGGCCCTTATATGCAGCTATTTAAAAATAGACCAGACTGTAGTCTCCATTGATCCCACAGGAAAACAAGATTGTGCTGTTAATCCTCTGTTGACTTAATTAATTCAATCCAAGTTTAAGCAAACATGAACCTTCTCTGCATCTATTCGCATTCATTATTTTATCCCCCAAAAAAGCCTCCAGCGTCACATGATCCTGCATAGTTAGATAAGAGGGTACTCTAACCCTATCAAAAATCCATAAAAGAAAACATAAAAGATCATGTTTAATTGGAGTTATTTTGTAATTTCAAGTACTTAAATGTATCTCCCTCCCAGCCCACCTCTATGTAACCCTACTCTCGTGCCCAATATGGGTCTCCCCCCTGTCTTTTCTGGCCATTGCTGTTTCCATCTGCGATAGCCCGGGTCTCCCCTCTCCTTCCTTATGTTTCCTGCAGTATTGCTGATTCTCCTGCCTGCTGTCTCTCTGTGTGAAATATGTGACTCCCCCCCGCCCCCCGTCTGTTTGGCCCTTGCTGTCCCTTGTCTGTGAGACTCGTGTCTCCTCTGGCTCTTTGGCCACGGTACAGTCTTTGTTGCCCGTCTCGCTCCCTGTGAGGCCTGAATTAGCAACACGATTAGATCCACACCATGCACACAACAGTAGGCCTTCTTAGACAGTGTGTTGACAGTGCTGTCGTAAATAATAGATGGTATTTACATGTGGACCGGATGACATTGGCAGTTAGAACTTTGAATATTATAATAGCGGATTGAGTAAAGGTTAGTTTTGCCTTTATATTCAGTATCTGTTCTGGTATTACATTATATTAAAAAGGTCTTTATTTGGACCAAATCAACCCTTTTAACTTGTATTCCAATTTCCTTAATTACTTATTTCCTTTTGGCTTTATAACATGAAAAATAACAACTAACACAAATATATGTATACACTTAAATTGATCTATTTCCCATAAATAAAAGTCATTGTTTATTTAATTCAAGTTGTATTAAAGGTCCCCTATTATACTGTTTTTCATTTCTTTATTATAGGTCTCAGATATACAAAACATGTCTCTGAAGTGTTTGGCTAAAATACCAAACAGATCACCCATTGCAGCATTACCCATAATCCCCTCTGTTTCAGCTCTGTTTCCAAAGTGCTGATTCTCTGTCTGTTACTTTAGATGAAAATAAGGAGCCCCTCCCCACGCCCCTCTGAGAGGTATTTGGTTAAAAGAACTTTTCTCACAAAAGAGCCGCTCGTAAGTCCCTGCTAGAGAGCAGGGACTTTCGAGCGGCTCTTTTGTGAGAAAAGAGCTATATTTCTGATTGGCTGGGCGGATTGCAAACCACGCCCCGTAAAGCTTCCAAAAAGTTTTGTGAAGCCGCCATTTTATTATCCTCGCATTAGCATTATTAGCATTAGCATTAGCCCAGCGCAGAAACGCAGAGAGACTAACTTATGGCAACACAAAATAAAACATGGGAGCGGTGGAGATGAGGAGGTGTCGGCGTTCTGGCGATTTACTCGGAAGGCTTCAGTAGAAGCTGCTGGGAGTCCCAGCAACTTCTACTGAAGCCAGTCCCCAACTCCGGGGACTTCCGGCCGGGGACTCCGGGCGGCAGTATCCGCCGTGAAGTTGTTTGTAGCCTGCCAGTAAACCCAAAGCAGAAGAAGAAGAAGTGAAGTCAGCGGCTTCATTTGCCTAATCCACCCCCAGAGACTTTTTCCGGTGTGAACTGGTGCTCTAGGAGGAGATTCAGGTGATAAAGTGGGTGGTTGTTACCTTGGTTGGTGATTGGCTAATGGTTACACAAGCCAAAACATCGTTATGACATCATAAAGTGGCCAAAATCTGATGAGCTCATTTTCAGACAGGTTTTTATAGAAATGGATCAGGACAAAAAGTGAGAGAATCTTTTTTCCTGAAACTTTCAGAATGTCTTTACACAGAGGGGACACATGTTTATGTATAAAAGACATAAAAAGTGGATTTTGCATAATAGGTCCCCTTTAAAACTACATTTACGAAATAATGACATAATGACAATGTTCATCACAGTTTCCATAGTGATTGTAACACAATATAATTACAAAAGTAGAAAAACAAGTAGATGCGTTTACTTGTTTGCTGTTTTGTTGAAACGTGAACCCTTCCTGAAATAAGGTGTACTTTCTCTGATAGAGACAGTAGGTAACGCTGCATTTGCATGTGTTTTACAGCCTCATTTTGATTTAAGTATTAGCATCTGTTTAAGAAAACGTCAACTGTGTTAACTAAAGATGCAGAAACATTTTTTTCTGAAACCCATACTGAGCATGCCAAATGATGTATGTATGTGGCTTGAGAAACACGATGTAGCCGCAAAAAAAGAGGCCCTATTAATCTTTTGGGGGATCATTTCTAGTGACACATTCTCTATACTCGGCTCCTTCCCTTCATGTAATCCGTAATTTGATTGCTATTCTAAAATCAGGTCTTAATATACACAGAGAAGAATGTGGATGGGATTTTACTATACTTTATTTACTTAAAGATGCAAGTGGTGAAGCTGCAAAATATTATATATAATGTCCTATAGTAAAAAAGTGAACCTAATAAAACTCCTGTCAAATTAAAAACATCAAAATGACGCTATATATCATTCCCAGAGATCTGTTTTCTTGTTTTAATGATTAATGACAGTATATATGCAATACAAATATATTGTTTTCGCTTTCCCCCATTTGAAGCCATAACTGTGTGATTTCCTTCGAGGGAAAAAAGGCAACAATGGGTGAAATAAAAATGCACTGAAATGACTGGGAAAGGGTTCGTAGGGTTCAGATATCTTGTTACTTCATTGGGATGGCTGGATTGATTTATGCTGATTATTAAAAGTGATACACACTCTACTTATCTTTCTCTGTAGTATAATATCTATTGATATGTATACGCTCGCATTACATTGTTTGTGTGTGCGCCCGTCTGCTTTTAGTTATAGAGGTACAGAGGCATTATCAGTGGAATGGATCAGTCGGATAGATTTGTGTAAATGGACCCTTTGATCTGAAGGCCTCTCAGCCCTCGGGGAATAACAGATTAAAGATTGTCTAGTTTCTGGAGTTCTCTCGTTCTCTTTTCAGTCTCACTGATGTATCGCTTTCCTCCTCGGACCCTAAACTGCTCGTCTGGGCTTTGATCCTATATCCCGACGTGCTTTCCCACATGGCTTTGCTGGAAAACCGGGAATTAACTGGAAAACCGAGAAATAACTACAAATTCCGGTCTGCGAAGGAGTAAAAAATGGCTGCAGAGTCCCTTTACTAAGATGGCTGTTTATATCTATTGGTGCTTTCTCTTCCCTTTTATAATCTTTCTGGTATTCTCTTGTCTCTTTATTCTCTCTAAAATCAACTCATTTACATAAATGGTACCTCTTTTGTTCCAATTGCAGGACTGTGTGGGTTTTTCTATGATATGATTAAAGATGTCAATTTAATTTTTTTGTGTTGTCTTCGTTTTGTCGTCGGCATTAGCTCCGTGGCAATTACACACGTTGTCGGTGTGTATAGAGATGATTGCTGTAAGAGTGTGATTAAGCAATTAGTAAATATTGTGTTGCTTATCTGAGGCACTTTTCTTGCGAGAATTTGCGGTTTTTATTTTTTCTGTGTTTGAGGATGATGGGATATGGATTCACATTTTGATCTCTTGGTGTTTGCGAATCAATGGTGAGTCGGAGGATGTTGATGTTGAGAGTGGGGTGGTTGAAATGTTTTCACATCATTTTGATTGCACATTTCATTGGGAATGAATGAGGTGAGGAGGAAAACAAACAATTCGCTTCATCAATGTTGGCCTTGTCTCTTTGATGAATAGCTTTTGCTGCACTTATTCTACCCCGACATTGGCAAATGATTACTAACTTGTGTTCTCTCTTCTGATTTCTTTCATTCATCTCCTCCATCTCGCCTTTTCCACTCCAAATATCCGCTTCTCCCTCTCTTCCCTCTTACATCTCTGTGATCTCACATTTCCACCTCTCCCGACGCCCAACCCTCTCACATGTTTCCATCTACCCTGATCTGTGACCTCACTGCAGGCACTGACCTGTTCTCCAACTGCACGGAGGAGTGCAAAGCCCTGGGTCACTCGGACCGCTGCTGGATGCCCTCCTTTGTGCCGTCCGACGGGCGCCAGGGGCCGGACTACCGCAGCAACCTGCACGTCCCCGGCATGGACGCCACGTTGCCCGACACTGAGGTACCCTCCTGCGCCAACCTGCCCGATCAACTCACCATGACCTCGTCCACCGCCTCGTCCAACGATAGGTCATTCTCCACCTTTGGCAAGGACGGTCAAAGGTCACAGTCACACCAAAGCCTTCACCATCACCTCCATCAGCAACAGCCGCAGTACAGCTCCAGCACGCTAGAGAGGAAAGAGTATGATAGGGGGACCCTACCATACAAACCCACCTTTCTCTGTGAGTATCAGTGTGAAAATTCCCTGGGACCCTATGACTTTGGTCTGGTCCAGAACAGATACTAAATCAGGGGACCATGAACATGCCTTTTTGATTCTGATCGGGACTTTTTTATGTTGCTTATCTATCTATATATTTTTTTCTTTTTCAAACACAGCTTTATGTTTTGTTGTAACGCTTTTTATTTTGTAATTTATGATTTTTTTTGTTGAATGTAAAATGTAATATATTATTGCTAACTCCCTATCCTCCAAAACCCACTTTGATAAATCCAATTTAACGCCACCCTAACCCTAAATAATTTCTGTGAACATGTCATTTATAATAAAATAATTTAATACAGACTCATGATAAACTGTTGTGGCCCCTTTTCTTTCTTTTTTACCTTTCTTTAAATTCCCCCTGAAATCCTCCCCAATAAGCCTTTTTTTATCTGATGCTCATACAAGAAAAGGTTAGCAACACAAGCACATATCACACACAATTACAATGCCAAGTACTGATTAAAACATCATGTGAGATTATGGAGAGGAAATGAAAGGTAGGTCATCTCATTGTAAAGGACATATCTTTCCATTTGCTCAACAACAAGCTCGATCAAGATGACTTCCCTACTGAATAGCTTTGAAAGGTGAAACACACAACCCACGCTACTTCTTTTTCACAAGGATTGAAGTCCATTTGTTCTAAAAAGGAAGTGTCAAGTATCTATACTTGCTTGCCAGTGAATCAATACCTGACATAAAGAATGGTGGGTGAGGTTGGGCTGACTGAGGTCAACATTCTTCAGTTGGTAATATCACGAACACAAGTTTGTGTGCAAGAAAGAAGAAAAACTATAACAATAGGAGGAAGGCGTCATTTGGCTAATAAGAGGTATTGATATCCATTGGAATAAATTGAGATGGCATTCTAAAGACGCAGACAGGGAATCACTTCTTGTAGATGTCAATTGCTTTCCAAGCTCCCACATTACATGAATATTATATTAGCTCTAAGAGTAGGGAATGGATTCGATATACACATTCAGTAGAGAAGTCATTTCCAGTCAAGTCACCACCATGTTAACCACCATCCTCCATGATACTGCATGCTGGCTGTGGGCTGTCTCTCAGGTAAACGATAAGCTCTATAACTTGCTTTCCCCCCCACTTCTTGTTTGCGTCTTAGCAAACAGACCCGAGCAATCTTCCTCTCGCACATCAGGTCTCTGAGAAAAATAATTTGTATTTAGCCTTTAGGTGCTAGAGCATGCTACGCTCCAAATATAGCTGCCTGTGCGTCTGCTCATCTCGTCTGCCTCGAAGGGGTTAGGATAAATGCACTCCATTCTCGCTCTGTCCAAAAAACGTACAACTCTAATCGTCTAATATTTTACTCATTTGATTTCATCCATCTTTCCTGGTCTTTTTGAAATAAATTGACCACCCGTTGAAACTGGAAAAGTTCTGTTGTTCATCAGAGTGTGAAAAAGATGGGAATAGTCCCAGAGGCTGCAGCTCTATTAACCAATTGCCATCATGTTCTACTTTAAAAATAACACCGCATGCTACTGGCTTTGGCGTTGCTCTGATCACCAGGGTTGCCTTGATAAAGGGTTTATGAATGTTTAATGAGCCATTTATAGATAATTAATGAAGCAATTAGTGCTCTGTTTATTTTCTAGCATGTATTATGTAGCCACCACATTTCAAACGTTTATCTTTACTGATGGACATGTTTTTTACCCAATTCCCAAATTAGTTTGCCATTAAAACTGTGAGGACCAGCCTTTAGGGTATATAAATAACTTCACAGAGAGTCCTTTGTGGCACGTATCCTTCAAGAGACGGTATTTCGAGCCGATTGTGTCACCAAAGAGTCTCAAGGGATCGGGTGCCATTTGTCTTTAACAAGTGTGTTCTCTGTGTTTTCAGCCCGCAAAAGGATTTGCTAGCTCGTTCCACGTAGACCTGTCGGAGACGGCGTGAATTTCTGTGCTAAAACCACAATCGCTGATGCTGGAGACAGCAACATAAAACTACACAAACAGTAACCTGGACAAAAGCAACCTTGGTTAAGCTTCATTATCTTGGGCGGCAAACTGTAACAAAGCCTTGGCAGTGGTCGCCGGGGGAGAAGAGGAGAACTAAATACTGAGTAGCTGTAAACCTCAAGATATTTTGAGGAGCAATCCAAGGCCTTATTCCTCTCAGCAGGACTGAGACTGGGGCCAAAACACTCAACATGTGAAATTATTAAGTCATCAGCAGACAGATTAGAGGAACTGAAATGGACATAGGAATACAAAACCTGAAGAAGAGGGACCCATTAGCCCACAGAGGTGGCTTGTTTTTTTTGGACTGAGGAGTTAGCCTCTAGAGATCTGTGTGTGCCTGTTTACATGACGAAGAAAAATAATGTTTCTGTACAAACTTCAACCAATGTCACACGGAGCCCTTTAGCTATTTCTATGGTCACCACTAAGCCAACTGTACAGAGACTGTGTGGGGTAAAAAAAATTGAGAGGAAGTGAGAAACTGAGCAGAAGGTTAGACATAGAGTGAGAGAGATCAGGTGTTGTACAGGTATAAAACACGTGGATATAAAAAAGAAGGAAAAGGGGACGAGCAGAGATGATGTGCAGTACTATAAATTCTGTATCTCCGGTTTTTTGACTTGACTGTCTTTATATAACTTCTCTTTTTTTGTTTCTGTTGTTCTTTCTGTGTGGTTAAAGTGTGCAGACTAAAGTATTCCAACGTACTGTTACAGAAAGGAACATGCTGTCAGGAGCCGGGTTCAGTCCTCTTTCAAGTTTAGCCACTTCAGGAAGGAGATTTGAACACTGCGTAGAACAAACGGAGAGAAAAACAATCCACATGTTCAGTTTATCAATAAAATATCACAAATGAATGTTCTCATGTCTAAACTAGTGACGAACAGTTCCTTCCTGAGCTGACTGCAGAGAAAGTGAAACGACCCTTTACCAGGATATGGTTCCCTTGATGCCATTGGCCTATACATAAACAATCAGACACACTCAGTGGTTTTTATCATGTGTGCAAAGTGTTTACTGTGCTATTTTAAAATGCTTATAAATGAATATAAATCTATATATAACTATATATATACAATATACTTTTTTCTGAAAACTGTGTAACCATTGGTTAGTTTCTACACCTCATACTGTCATTCAATCTAATAATACCAAGTGCTACAAAATCAAGACATGTATGGATCAAATTGAGGAGGAGTGCTTCTGCCTAAATAAGCAAACTCCTTCGCACCAACCAAGGATTAAGTTGATGTTCTTTTTTGATGTTACTTTTCACCGTTGACAGATGCTGGGCTTTGTTGTGTGTAACAAATACACCAGTTGAGTTGTTTTGGCCTGTTGTGTATTTTACTAGCAAACTATGTGTTCATGTACAGGAACGGGGGGCTATCACAATCGAGCTAGATATCAAAGGTTTTACAATCATACAAGAGAGGCATACACGGATAAATATGGACATAATCAGACAATACATGGTGCAACGTATTGGACACACAAACACGCACACACACACACACACAGGTCAAATGGTGATTAATAAACAGTGTCATTGAAATTATCTAATGTGTGTTTTGTTGGGTTTCTTAAGAATATTAGCATGTATTGATCAGAACACCCTAAGCTTAAATCCATGTGCTTTAGCCAAATACTAATGTTAGCATGCAAACAAGCTCACAAGGACGTTGCTAACAGGTTGTTACAAAGCAGGTGTTATTGTTTAGAATGCTAACATTTGCTAATTAGCACTAAACACCAAGTTCAGCTGAGGCTGATGTTAGTTCTGCGGCTATTTGGTCATAAACCAAAGTATTCAATATATTACAAATGTCACCATGATAGTGACGCGAGATGAAAGTCAGATATAAACAATGAATGGTTGAACCAAATGTCATGGAAATCTATCCAATGGCTAAGACCTTAAAAAGCAAAAATAAAGCTATTAAAGTTATTCTCAAACCAAGAAAGGCTGAACAAATGTAAAAAGTTGGGCATTGTTTGATGCTATTGCTAGAAGAAAAGTTGGGGGATGACCAAATCTATTAGGATATATCCTCTCTGGACCAAAAGGTTTTCACCAATGTCCATAGCAATACATCCTGTATTTGTCTTTAGAAGCTAAACAAAGTCTACTACCTACTATTAGTTAATAAAGTGATCACCAAGGTCAGTATGATTAATCCTCTGGGGACAATGCATATCCAAAAATGTACAAGCTTTGATGATAATTCATGTTATCAATAGTGTTGCCGTTCCAAAAGTGCTAAAAGTGTGGTTCATAATAATGTTGTAAACTTGGATTGAAGCAGTTTATTTATTACAGACAAAGGAGGCATAGTGGAAAAACAGCCAAAAGCTGTGAACCATTTGTTCATTCAAAGCAAGAAGCAACGTAGTGCTTACAATCCTCATGGAGCACATCCACTGATTTCCCTGTTGTTTTTAGCAACTACTTTTGCATGAAAAGACATTTAGTTATCCCAAAAGAATCTCACGGACTGTCAAGATGTAATCACGATGGTTTTGTTCTACTTTTCCCATTCCCTGACCTCATTAGCTCATGAAAAAAACTTTTCTGGTGCCTGTCACTTGAGCCTTCAGTCCATTTTCTTCAAAAATCACCATCCCCCTACATCCCAATCCTACCCCTTCACTCCAGTGTGATCTTTACATGGCCTGGCACTAGTTTACAGAAACAAGACGAAGAAGAAGCACGCTGGAGTCTGAATCTACTGCTGCAAAAGCCTTGGGGTCATCAGGGGGATTCAACAGTCCCTCACTTGACAGCCTACAAACAGATATGATCTGTTTGTATCCATCACAAGATAGCCTTCTTTTTTAGGAGCGGGGATTCATGGGACCAGGGCATGTGACTGATGCAATGTGTGCCTTCTTGAATTAGAGGCCTTTGGGGTCCTGATTAAAAACGTACAGAGGAAAAACCCAGCATGACTGGAAAATGGGCGGATAAGAAAAATGAAGAACAGGGTCATAGTTTGGTTATTGTATAGGAATACGGGGTAATAGGGTGTAAATATCGTCGTACCAGCATGGTCATACTGTGGTATTAAAATATGTATTCACAGTTATTACTCCAATAAGGCCATACTCAATGACTAGCATTATATTGATAGAATTAGCCCGAGAACCCATATATTGTAAACATGTTCCATTATGACACTCTCTGAAGACCCTTTTAACATTAATTGAGAAGTCTTGAAACATTTTCTACATCAACACCTTAAATCCTCAAGAAAACCCCTTGGGGTATTCAAGGGGGGATGATAGGGATTCTTTCAGAAGGCATTCAAAGTGTTGTTTGTGCATAAGAATTTTTTTTGGAAGAATCAGAAAAAGAGAGTGTGAAGAGTTCAATCTTTGCCTTGGCCTGGGTCATTTGGAAACTTGGTGTATTGCTTTGAGAATTGCATGTTGCATCGTCGTTTTCGGAGTGTTACATACATTCTGAACTACTCAATCAACATATTTTCCAATATTTCCTTATAGAGATATGTGAAATAACCACATCAAAACTTTATTGTTTTTCTCCCGTTACACTGTTATCAGCTTGATACCTCAAGAGCTGTGATGTATTGCTCCCCATGGCTACCTTTCCCAATTGTATTAAATGGGTTCTAGCAGTCATACTTGAGGAATAGAGTCCAACATAATATTAACACTTTTGGTTTTAGAACATAAAGATATTAGACATATAACATGGTCTTTACTGATAAACTACAAATATGTGGTCCGAAATTAGAAATGTTTCCTGATCTCCATGTAGCTGAGTAACATATTGGTCCACATGGTCAGAAAACAAGTTGCAGTCAGCCCAAGCATTCAATGTCAACTTTACATAATTCATAGTTAACAATGCAACAGACCCATGTATGGAACACTTTATGGAACAATACAACATTTGAAACTCAAGGTTGACTTCCCAGTTTCATTTGGAGTGAGATGAAGTTAGGACCAAGGGATTTAGTTAACAATCCAGGCCAACAGCTTGAAATGTTACAATGTGGAGCTTTTATACTGAGCTCAAGTGCCACTGAGACAGATAGAAAGAAAGTCAAGGCAAACATGTTGGCTTGGAAGTACAGGCCGCATGACCTACAGGTGAAGACTGACATTATATCAATGGCAGTGAGTTGACCTGATCTGTTTGTCCTCCAAGGCGCCTCCAAGGCAGACAGAGTAGAATAACAGTCATTGCAACTGAATCATCTTGTCCATCTCTCCTTTTCTCTCCATACGAGGTTGAGTGAGGTGACCTAGCTGTCTGTCTGAGCCTCCAAGCCTGTCCCTCATATTCTTCCCCTGGCAGACGCACTTCATTACTCTGGCTAAATAGACTTTCAAGAGACCCCATCAGCCATCATTTACACAGCCCGGCCCTATCACCTTTCACCACGTCCACTACACACCGCCTGCAATACACGACACGCCCATGCAGACACACACCTACCAACTGGACCCACTCTTATCCCTCGCCACCCCATCAGTCAACACACACACACACACACACACACACACACACACACACACACACACACACACACACACACACACACACACACACACACACACCCCCACACACACACACACACACACACACACACACACACACACACACACACACAACACCTCATCAGGCCAGAGCAGACAGCTATTACAGTCCGCGCTCCAATGCCCATTTCTCCTCCCATCTCTTCCCTTATCTGCCGGCCTGCTACTTCTGCAACAACCTATTGACCTGAGACGTAGCCTCGCCGCCCTGTTGACCCTGTGCACGTCTAACGGAATGCCTGCTATCTTTCCCCGCGCCAAACTCCATCCAAACTGATGATTTTATTCGTTTCACCTTAGGTAAGACGTGTTTTGAAATTGTTTTCGCCGCATGGTCCAAATGGTTGTCTGAATGATGTTGCAAAATAGAAAAGCAATGGCTTTCAAGCATTAATTATTTTACACGATTAGCTTCACAAACATATCCTGCATGATAATCACACGTTACAAATAAGTATGGGTTGCTAAATAGCAATTTTAATAACGTGGTAACATTAGTCCGAAGATTATTTTTTAATTGAAACTCTTTTAAAAAAGGACACTCCAATGTGAAAGTCAGAACAAAACATTTTTAATTATGCTTTTGTTTCAACAAAATATGTTTAATCTGTGGCTTGATTTGATAAAAAGTAAAGAGTGTGACATAGCACTGTTCTTTTATTCATATTGTCCATCGCTTATTAAAGATGCTGTCGACAGCATATTTTACCGTCTGATATCTCCAGAACAGACTGCACAGAAAAGCCCATACAGACCCAAATTACCCTCATCTGTTCCAAGGTATGAAAGGAGTCAGGTTCTTCTTTTTCAGTTTCGCAATATGACCTTCATCAAACCACTGAGGCCACAGTTACTTCTGTCTTCACATATTTATTATTGATATTCGTAAGACATAGCATATGTGTCTAGCATTAATGATCTTAGGGCTAACTTAAGTAAGTCTTAGAGGGCATATTTTACCTTTATTATTGGTTGATTTGAAAAATGCATTAATACAATACAATACAACTTTATTTATAAAGCACTTTAAACCTCCAGACCAAAGTGCTGTACAGGCAAATAGATAAAACAAAGCATACACAAAAGTAACACAGCTCAGCTCACACACCATAAAACAAGTACAAGTAAAAAACAATTTAAATGCAAAAAAGCAACACTCTGAAAGATGTTGAAACGCCAAATGTTAAAACGCTAAGGAGAAGAGGTGGGTTTTAAGAAGCGATTTAAAAGCAGGCAGTGTGGAGGCCTGTCTGATCTCCAGGGGCAGAGCGTTCCACAGTTCCACATCTCTTTCTCCAGTGTGAGCACCATGGATGTGCGATATACAGAAAGTACACTCACTTACCACATAATGTATTTATTGGTACTGCTACTATTTTGTCATCTCACAATGTCATGTGCCAGGTGGTAGCAACCGCATAGCTTTTCCCTCCAGAGATGGTTGAAGAGAAACCAAAGCTAAACAGACAGTGATTATTGGACACACAATGTGGAAACAAGAGCAACATATAATAGCATTTTGGAGAGTGAACAACTCCTAAATCCTGATGACACAGAAACATATATACACCATTATAGCAAACCCAAAACCTTACCTCCTTTACGGTGTTGCTAATGAAGTTTCGCTCCATTTCTATGTGAAAATACAACATTCGTTTTGGTAAATGAAGATCATATGATGCCGCAACGAAAAAGTATGTTTTATTTTGAACTTAATAATATCTGCCAATGGCCCCCGGTATTACCCGATACTGTGTTTAAAATAGCGATTATGGATATAAAGACTAGATACTGTAAGTCCATCCTCTGGGCTCAGTGAAACCAGGACAAAAAAACAAAACAATTTTCAGCCTGGATAACAATAACTGCTTTTCCAATAACACCACACGCACACACACTAACGGGGCCTGAACCGTCTTGCCCTCAGCCACCATGCCCTCTCATTCTATATTCTGGACAGGAAGTACTGAGTTGGTAACCTGGGGTGACGGAATCAGGCCTCTGACTCACGCCCTGACCTCAAGGGGGGAAACAACCCAGTGGAGGACAGACCTCACCCTCCAGCGGTAGGCTAACACAACATGGCTGACAGAGACAAACAAGCAAAAGCCTGGATGACTACTATAAAAGAACAAACATCACTGAGAGCAATAGATGCCTGCACGCACAGCAAAACAAAAGGGCTAGTGTATGGCTGGTATGCTAGCGGAACAGTCTTTATGGATCTAGTGGAAAGCTACATTCATTTAAAGTTGTTAAAACAGAATGTAAGATAAACAACGTGGACACAGTGACTTGAAGGGGCACTATTATGCTAATGTTTATTTAATCAAAGCTTTAATGTTCAAAAAGTTATTTATTTGTCTTATATCGACTGTGATGCAGCACCTCTTTTCATCCTCTATCTGAAACAAGAACCCAGTCTGCTCTGATTGGTTAGCAGGCCGGATCTCTTGTGATTGGTCAACCACTTTGGTAAGGAAAGGGAATCCCCAAAAAGCACAATAGGCCCCTTTAATAACACAAGACTGATAAAAGGGGTAAACACAAACCACCTTTTTCCCAATGTCACAAAAGCAGCAACCTGACGCGATGGAAACAAAATAAAGAGTTTGGTTTGAGGACAGGGAAACGCTTGAGTTGCTGATTCAAAGCCTGGCATTCATTTCAAGGAGATGTGTCAGGCAGAGTGATGGGGGTTGGTGGGGGCATGCAAGTCTGCTGTAGGGTGGTGAAACAACAAAGCTTGTAGCCTCCAGAGACCAACCTATTCTGACGCCCCGCCCCCTCCTCACCTCCCAACCCCGCAGATGCAGGTGCAGAGATGCCAAGTGAAACATGAGGTTAGGCTTTATTTCCTCTTTCCAGTCAAGCCCCCTCAGAAGGAGAACACCTGGTCCCCAAAGAGGGGGGAAGGTGGGTGAGGGGGATGATGTAGCGATAGCCCCTCTTGTATTTCTACCTCTTTCCTTCTCCTCAAATTCAAGCCCTGCCTCTCCCCACATTCCCTCATTGCTCTTTCGTTCCACTGTCTAGCTCTCAGCTGTCAGCCTGAGAAATGGCAGGCGAGACAGAGGTCCTCTGCCTGGGGAAATGGGCAAGAGAGGACAGAGGCCTCCAGACAAACATGTGTGATGACACTCACACACACATATAAAAGTGTGTGTATAGTCCGCACCTGCCAACCTGTGCACAACCTTCAAATATGTAGAAGATTTGAATCGGGACCACTGAGCTCTCTTGAAAAAAATGACCAGATAATTTGAAAAAACACTAAATAAATCTGTTTCACAATACAAATACAGTGTTCCGTTTTCTCTCGTGTTCGGCTGGGGCAAACATTTTCTCATTTAGCTTTTCTATTAATTTAGTCAAATAAATATATTATATATATTAACTGGTATCATGGTTTAACAATAATGCTGCAATCATTTTTTGGCAGGGGAAGTTTCTGCATCGTAACTTTGAGTTGGTGAAGAAGTTTCAGCAGTTTTTTATTTTTTACTCCGGACTAGCTTTTTCCCACTGCTTCCTGTCTTAGTGCTAAGCTAAGCTAATCACCTGCTATCTCTTTATATTAATTGACATTGATTGTGGCCCCTAACAATAAATGGAATATGTATATGTTGAACACTTCTATCAATTATCCAACAGAAATTAAAACACTGTTTATAAGCCATACATGAACTACCCGTGACACTAGTGTTTTTCCGATAAGTGATAGACTTGGATTCATCAGATCAAATAGGAATATATAACCAGGGGGCACACAGCCACTTCATTATCAGTGTGAAGTGCTGACAAGATCAAAGAAATGCACTGACTCTGAACTTTCTTCTGCAACTTTTTTTCTTACTGCGTGTGGAAAGTTCAGTAAGTATGCATAAAACAGACTTGTTACTTGTTACTCCCTCATCAAAAAACAGACCTGCACTACTGATGATATGGCCCCGTCAAAATTAATGTAACCTCAAAATACACATTGCTGATCAAAGTCTTTGTATGCACAGCTCACACAATAGACAGTATTAAACAAACTAAGAGTGATATAATCAAAACAACTGGAAGACTGAGTTATTTTATGCTTACTCTACTGGCTGTTAATTTGATGGTCATGTTTTTCCCCATTTTTCTGATCATGTCATATTTTGGGCAAAGTCGCATGAGACCTCCCCAATGAAAGCTATGTTAACTTGTTATAGGGAAAGTCTACCCACTCTGTCAAAAATCACATTCAATTAAGAGTTTTACTCCATACAAAAGTTGCTTGTTAGGCAATTGGATAGCCTTCTCTGTGACAATTTCCAGATGGTCTTTGCTGTTTGTGTTGAGATTAAACAACCAATATATAATGTGATTATACTGTTCTGAGAAGCTGTTTAAGCATTCTTGAGGTTTTGATACCAAATTCGGTACTTTTTAAGGGTAACAACCATATAACCTTGATACTATAGAGGAGTATTTTGTGTCAAATATTTTGGTGCCAACTTTAGATACCTAAGAGCACATCTTGGTGAGAGACTGTTACCTTCAGTTGAGTTATGAATAAGCACTCTAGCAGGGAGAGAGCGGGTCAGCAAGAGGACACGCCCGAAAGCATGAAAACAGACACTTTTGCTGCAACAATTGTAATGCAAAAATGTTAGAGTTGGGTACATATATCACATTCAAGGAACTGCTATTGATTCAAATGTGAATATAATCCAACCTCACATGCTTTAACCTAAGCTAATTGGCTCCAGGCTCAATACTGATACATGTTCACCAAACTATAGGCAAGACAGCTTTTCCTAAAATGTATGCTCTGTTAACCTTTCTAAACCCCCTCAGCACTCACCCTACATAGTCTAAGTAAAACAGTAACAATTAAATCTCTTTGGAAGCCAGTAATCTGTTCTTGTTATAACAGTTTATTCTTTACAATTATTTCAGCGAAATCTTAAACCCAAGAAAAAATGAAAGACATCTCACTGTGGCATAATCATATTGTTTCTTTCTTATGTCACATGTGTTCCTTTTTGAGGATAGCATCCCACTCTTGAAACCCTGTTAATCCACAGGAAGGGCCTTGCAACAGTATTTTGCATTTCCTCATGGACTCCCAGGCTTTTCTCTGGGCTCTTTATTTCCTTGTTGATGGAAAACGATTGCAGAAAGGTAATAGAGAGGGAACAGACAAGCAAGTATTTTTTTATTTCCAAAGAGCATTGGAATGTTAACAAATGGTTGATCAAAGCCGGGTCTTTATTCCGAGAACAATTCTTTCAAGTCTTGTTTACTTGCCGATTATGTTGGGGAGGAAATAAATGTGTCCGTGACAACTGTGTCTGAAAGAAAAGTAATGCATTTCTATACAAAGGCAAGGCACTGAAAATGTATACATGAAAGAAGAGTGAGACAGTAGCAGTGGTGGGGGAAATTGGAATCTAACACTGTCAGTCACATAGGAAACCACTTGTGTGACCTCCGTGTGGTACTTCCATCCAACATGGCATGTAGGGACAATACAAAACACGCCACATCTGCACTCAGAGGGAAAAGGCAAGGCCCTCAGAAGGAAAGTGATGCCGCATGTGTGAACAGGAAATGACACAGGAAATAAACAACACATGAAAAGAAATAGTATAATAAGAGTGCACACACACATGCTATTACATAATTGTCTACAATCTGGGATGCATTTTAAAAAAGGGGAACATCAGTGTGTTTTAGGGCAGTGTTTGGCAGGTTCTGGTTTAGTGATTCATTGGATTAAATTAGTTTGTCCTTTTTTTACTAGATTAACGTTCATTAATGTATAACAGTATGGGCCCTCTTTTGTGTTTGTGTTAGGAGAGCAATTTGTGTTTTTTGTCAGTGGTTTAAATGTTTTTTTTGTGAAAAGATGAATGATATAAATTAGGATTGAAGCAGAATACTTTGAGAAAAATAGGGTAATTTTGGAAATGATTAAATCTCATGCTTTAACCTCCAGTTCTGAGACATTAAGGGCCCCTACACACAGCGGCGTGCGTTGAAGCTTGCCAGCGGGCGTGTCTGAAACTCGACCAACAACCAATCACATGAATCTCCCGTCCCGGACACCCAAGCACGTGGTTTGATTGGCTAGAGCTTGCATTGGCATATGATTCGATTGGTTGACGCTTCCGTCGAAGCTTCAAAAGTAGAACATTGCTCTACTTTTGAAGCGAGCAACGCTTCGCTTTGCTCCCACAATGCAGTTTGGCAAAGTGTGACGTCACCCCATTCAAAGTGAATGGGCAGAAGCGTTGAAGCTTCAACACACGCCACCGTGTGTAGGGGCCGTAAGTCAATGTGGTTTGGCAAAAACTGACGTTCATCAAATGCCACTTGAGGCTAGCTCCAAAAGTTAGTCAATTCCCATACATGACAACAGAAAAGGCATGAGATTTGACAAAGCTCATCCATTTTGATTCAACTCAAGGAATACCTCAACCTTAAAATTACCATCAGTTTGTCGATTACTCATCCAATGTCACCTTGAACTCTAAACAAAGCTTGTTATTCCTACATGCCTCCAAGATGAATGGAAGCCACAAAATGGGTTTTGATAAACCAAAGAAAGCAGGTTGACAAAGGCAATCATGATGCATGTACTGGCAGTGGGCCTCTGCAATTTTGAGACAATGGTGTCTGAAGTGTTTCAAATAGTACAATTTTGTGAAAAATAAATGGGTTCGGATAGTAGTGAGCAAACACATGGATAAATTATTATACTGATTACGTACTGGATTACACAGCCAGGCTCTGTGAGAGTTTGTAATTGGATGTTTCGATATTTTATTCCGCTGTTGTTAATGTTTTCCATTTACTTCAACTCATAAAGGATTACTCTCATTTCAAATTCTTTGTTCATTGGGGAGGCTTGCGAGAAAAAAGCATTTTCTTCAACGGGGAGTCATTGATGTAGAAATGGTTATTTTACGTGAACAAAATACTCCTTTAAAGTGTAACTTGCAGGTTAGAGACCCCAGTGAATAAATGTGTAGGATTACTAGATTTTCCAAAAAATATACATTTATGTATATATGTATACAGTGACATCTGGGGTCGTTTTTGAAAGACATTTTTACTTTCGCATAAAAAAAGACCACCCGCGTGTGGCGTCACATGAGGGAGAGCGGCCGGTCTAACGTATTAATACACATGGTTCACAATGCTAGTTTTGACACAGAAGAGGTTGAAAATGTATATTCGAATGCATATGACGGACCACAACCTTATAATTATGAGCCTGCTAGGCAGAGCCGGCCCAACCCATTAAGCGACATAAGCGGCCGCTTAGGGCCCCGCAGCCACTAAGGGGCCCCCTAGCAAAAAAAGAAAATGAAAAAATCTCAGTACACTTTAATTAATTGTGTTAATATGCCTAGATTGCCTACTCTCAAAGTCATGTATTATATTATTGAGTCAATAATATAATACATTAACCAACCGTGCTTTACCTGAACCTCATCATGAGAGGATGGCAGGATTGTAATTTCCTGTGTTCAGTGAATGCAACAGAGGCAAGGCACCAGACCAACCAGAGAGTTTAATGGAAATAAAAATCTGTCTTATTGGCTGACAGGTACCTATCCTGTGAGCTGTGAAAATGTTTAAACTCAGTCGGACTCAGAGTTTTTGAAGATGGACATAAGAAAAATGTTTCATAAAAAAGACGACAATTCTCAAGTGGTGGCTCCATGGGCGTCGCAGCCATTATATGAGGGTGGGACAAGTCCCCCCCACTTTTTCAAATGATTAGTTTAGACCCCCCCACTTCTACCATGTGAAAAGTTAGTGAATCGGTCTATCCACTCGCTGCACTTTGTAGAGCGCTGTGTCAGTGCTTCATATCAAATCCATTCCACTTGCTTATTTAGAGAATGCCCAAATCAATGAAACTCCGTACCATGTTTTCACTGCTGCTTTGTACCAAGGCAGATTCTCACATAGCGTGCGCATGTTCAAGGAGTGTTGTCATAGGTGGACAGCTCAGATCTGTTGTATGAAGCGATGCCGGTAGCGGAGGTAAGGCACACACACCAAATGTTCAGGAAATGGTTAATACAGCGGAAATCAAAGCTGACGATCTCTTGGTTTGATATGTTTTCTCCCCCAGACAACATGGACATAAGAAAGAAAATGTCAAGTAAGTCATCAGCTGGTAGCAGTTAATCAGTTAACAGTGATGGTGACAACCTAAAAACACAAGTTGCTCTTTAAGGATTACAGTTGTCCATTATAAAGGCCATAGCCACTATGACTGACAAGTAAGTGCCCACTTTTCAAAATCCCATTTGTGTCCCCTCCCACTTTTTAAATGTGTTTATTATTTATTTTTTTACGCAAGCAGTCATCGTCACGGAGGAGCATCTGTGTGTGTGTCGCACAAGCGCATCTTGTGAGAGAGAGATAGAAAGAGAGAGACACAGAGATTTACTGGGGTTGTTGTTAGCATTTGGTGCTAGCTCGGAGCTAACGGAGATTAGAAGCTGTTTCAACAATAAGGAGAGGGAGAGTCCTCTCCTGTCGGACTGAGAGAGATAACGCCAGCTCAGGGAGGTAAAGGACTCAGTGGGTCTCAAACGGTTTGGTCATCTATGTAAACAAATATTTCCATCTATGTAATATTAGTTGTATATAAAATACGTTAAGACATCCTTCCAATGTGTACTATAGGTCAGTACACAAATATAAAACACAGTTTGAAAGGGGAGTGATTAGTCAAATATGCATAAATAAAAAGAAATAATGCAGATTAGGTAAGATAAAGATAGGAGAAAGGAGTATATCAATGATTTGTTATTGGTTGTGAGCATATTCTAATGGTTTTTTGATTATTGAAATACAGTTATGTTTCATATGAGTGTTGAGAGCTTTATCCATACATCTCTTAATGTTGCCCTCAAAGTGCACCAGATTGATGCATTCAACTTCAATTTAAAGAAAAAAATCTTCCCGGGGTGCATGCCACCGGACCCCCCTAGAGGATGTGAGGTCATCACAAATAAAACAGGTTCACATGGATAGGATACTAGATAAGTGTGCACACTCATTATATACACTACACATTTTTCTTGGATTTGTTAACACTATAGTCTCTAATATATTTGTAGAAAGGCAGGAAATGAAATGAAATTGAGAAAATGTTTCATTGCAGAGGACCCCCTGTTTTGTGTCCCCCCCACTTCTCAAACCAAAGTTACACCCTTGCACCTAGTTGTAGAAAAAGCTCTTTATATTTGTTAGCATAGCTAGCTAATCAGATGCTAATAACAACAGATCGCCACTGGGCTTACAACTAAAGACCTTATGGGTACTGCAATGGAAAACAGGCACTCTTGTTTAATTTTTTTGCGAGCTAGATTTCGTAAACATTTTTGGAAGCGAGAAGATGTCCGTCAGTCCGTTTGTCGGACTGCCCCCCCCCCCCCCCCCCCAAAACGAAAACTCTTTGGTTCTCCACGAATTACACAAGTCACCGAAATCAGCGTTAAAAAACAGGGAGGCGCCGAAAAGCGACACATTTTTATGCATGTGTATGGCTGTTAAAATACTCTTTATGCCTCATAAACACTTGAACACAAGGCCGACCCTGTTTAATCAATGGTGACACCCACCATGACCTTTGTTGATAGTAATTAACACAATAAAATAAAAAATATACCTGCACAGGTATATTACAGGTTAACAAGGCCACACACAACCACTTACCTAGAGTACATGCACTATGTATGAATAGACATCTCCAAGGTCTCATCTTGTAAAAGGTCTCAAATGGAATGTTTATTCTAAACGAGGCTGTGAGGGGAGCATGGGTGTGAGGAGGGGGCATATACTTCCCTGGTGTACTTCAGAGAGTGCATTGTGCAGTATTTCATCCACAGTGCACAACCAGTAATTTAATACTGAAGGCTACGGCCATTTATTTCTATAATACATTTCCTGCTTCCTTTCTTACTACACCGCATGTGCACACACACACACACACACACACACACACACACACACACACACACACACACACACACACACACACACACACACACACACACACACACACACACACACACACACACACACACACACACACACACACACACACACACACACACACACACACACACACACACACACACACACACACACTTCGGTGGTTTTGTATACACAGCCATTCAGTGTGACTTGCGGCCACGGTAAACACAATGAAAGATGATAATACTTTCGGCTACTTATTAACATTGACTAGCATCAGAGGTGATAGAGTGAATGGGGGGAGCTCGACATTAAAGGTAATTCTTTCCTACAGGGCTCCCCAGACCCTAGTCAAATGGGGTCATTACATCAAAAGACTATTAGCACTACCTTTGCAGTACCTATACATCTCCTGCTCACTGTGAAACCACTTAAAATATATAATAACTGGGAATAGGGTGAGAAAGCCAGCTTCTTCGGAGCGTCCAGAACTCGAAGAAGGTCTTTGAAGGAGGGTGTTTTTATCTGAATCAGGGTTTAGGCCCAAAAGGAGGAATTGATTCTCTTGATAGCGAGAGTAAATGGTGCATCTTTTTTACAGTTGTCTCAGTTTATTTTTCTCTGAGCACAGAATTCATCAAAAGGAAACGAACAACCTTTTCGCCTCTTTCCTCTTTATCTATTTCCACTCGTTGACCATTGAGGTCCCGTTGAGTGAATAAGAGGGAGATATAAATAATAAAAGAACAAGGCACGTCAAAAGCGGCCTTACCTGGGTGGCAGAATTTGAACTGCACGGTTCTGCGTTTTCAGTATAATCAAGCATTCCAGGCTTTATCGACAAAACACGAGAGCATAAACAACAAACAACCCCACAGGAGCACTGGGAGCGAAAAATGTTTTAGCCAACCAAAGGCAGGTCTCCAAGGTTACATGTTGTATTTAATCCCCTGAACCCCCCATAGGCCTGATGCTGGAAGAATGTTGTTGATGTCTTTGGTTGTCTGCATGCTGTGTGTGTGTGCTTGGGTAAGTGTGCATGCATTTTCCTCCCTCGAGCCACTGTTAAACCTCAGTGACATCAGCAGCCATGTCTTATTTCCCCTATTACAAAGGTCCCACTGTAACAGAGTGTGTCAGAGCAGGGACTACTGTCACAAGTACACACACACACACACACACACACACAAACACACACACACACACACACACACACACACCACACACACACACACACACACCCACACACACACACACACACACACACACACACACATACACACACACACACACACACTCATTAGCACACATGATGTGCCTCTCTCACACACAGACACACCAGAGGGAGAGAGCAAGAGAGCAGAAAAAGGCACAAAAACAAATTAAACCAAGTGCAAGATAGGCCTTTCATCATAATTACCATATTCAATAAAACACAGATTAGATAAAGGAAGAGAAGCGAAAGAGGAAAAAGGGTGTGTGCGTGTGCGTGCGTGCCCGCATTTGAGCATATGTCTCCATGAACTTGAAAGATGAGTGGAGGATTGTGCATAATTTACGCTGTAGTTTTCAAAGAGGCCGATACTCCGCAGATGGTACAAATTACGGTAGCTCCTCCACTCAGTTCTACTCAAGCATCTAAAGTCCCTCTAAAGTACTGAACCTGAAGTAATTATAAGATCCAATCAATTTTAAACTAATTCCGGCTTTGGCAGTTAGCTCCCTCTCTCTTGTCGGTACATTATTAGTGACTTGGTTAATTCTGCAGGCGAGGTATTTACACCCGTGCAGAAGCAGCCAGTGATGACTTTAACAGCATCTTTGACAGATAAATGTTGCACTTCTCTAGCAACGCAAAAGTCCTGGAATTCGATACGACACTGAATAATGTTTCCCAAAGACATGTGGTATTTGCATTTGTTGAAATAGTTTCCTTATCACACTTAATTACCATGCACTGAAGAAGTTTGTTGGTATATAACACATTTTGGATGCTGCAAGTCCTTATACATCTAATATACTGTAAAAACATGTCTTCCTTCATTCTGCTTGAATGGGTAAGAACATAGCATGTTGTTTTGTGCTTGGCTGAAATGACTGTTTGGTATTCAGGAGTTTTCTTACTTGATGTTGATGACGGACAATGTTTCCTCTTAGTACTGACAGCTGAGAGAGGTGAATAAAGGTTTGCATGGAGGCGTGATGGCTAAGGCGATAGGTAGGAGGAAGAAAAATAAAGCAATGCAGCTTTAAATCACTATTCCTTCAAGCGTGACAGCTATTGATTACTTTTAATACTAATTAACCCGTCTAGATTTTGTTTGATTAATCATTTAGTCTCTGAAACGAAAGTGTTTTGTATGTTTTGTTTGATAGATGATATAAACGATGAATCTATAAAAAACAGTTGTTGGCTAATTCTGTTTTAATTGAAGTATCAATCAATCTATTGTTTTGTATTGTACACTACAAGAAAGGGAAAACAAGAAAAGGACCCCTTTAAGCGCTGACTCCTAGGGGTCATCAGAGGCCTGTACTATGAAGCTGGTTCAACCTAACCTGGATATGTTTGAGTTAGCCGGTTGGCCTAATCCAAAACATACGCGCTCTCGCTAAACGGTCCTACGACGCGGGTTATCAAGTGGATCGCTCAAGCCAGCTATGCCCTATCTAGTTAGGTGCGCGTTCACATGAAAGGGGTGGTATTTGGAGCATTCGACCAATCACAAACATGGAGAAGCGTACTGACAGCGCAGCGTCATACTTCCTAAATGAAGAGTCAACTATATAATTAGACAAATATGAAGACGTTAAACTTTAAACATCCATGACTTAAACACTTTATCCAGGATCAAAGCCACATAGCTGCACCTGCAAGGTGAATACAGCTAGTAAAAGAAAAAGTTTGAATGCGTACATTAACAGGTTTATGATATCACTGCCCCGTCTAAAACACGATCTGACTTTAATTACATTTGACTCGAGTGTTTCGTCAACTTAATGTGTTGCTTAAAATAATACTTCTGCATACAGTATGTGACACTGTGAGTGTTGCACGGCCAGATACGGCTCAGCTGACTCAGATAAGGAAATATATGATATATTATGAAGTGATATGCCGCGGACTGTACTTTATGTTACTCTGATCCGGTTACTCATTTTGTGGCAGATATGTAAGTAAGCTTTATTAACGCTAATGTTATAATAGTCAGATTGCTCTGAAGATGGGAGGTGGTATTCTATTAATGTTCACGTTCACACAGTCGGTGATTTTTGCCGGCCGTCTTTCCTGCAATGGCAGTTTTTCTGTATTTCCTTTCTCCTGTAATATGACTTGATCGCTTTGAACTCCGCACATTGAGCTCTGATTGGTCAGCAGGCAGTGCTTTCACTGAGTTTAGCTCTTAGCCTGCAACCTAACCTGGTCCCGACCAGGTTAGCCGCTTCGTAGTACAGGCCTCTGGTGCCCAAACCACCTCAACTGGCTTTTCAGGAAGCAGCGGTTCTATTCGGCGTCCTTCCGCAATAACTGCACTTTTCACCTTATCCCAAAGGGAGAGGCCAGCCACCTTCCGGAGAAGACTCATTTATCTTTTATTTAGTTGTACCCCCTGGTACAGGCTTTTTCTTCAAATGTAGAAAAAACGTAATGCAGTGCCATAGCCCGCCCCACTTGCCAGAAAATAAATGTGCTCCTCAAGTTGACAATGAGTCCATTGCAGAAAAGTGATTTTTTTTAAACTTCTTTTCATTTTAACCATGATTTGAAACTGTTTCCCATGAATGAATCACGTCTTGCCCGTGCATATTTCATGTTTTCCATCCTTGCCTTTCGTACTACCTGAGTATGGCACTGGATGAAGAATCACCTAGTCTATTTGGGGTTGAAAAAAATGGTTCACAAATAATGAACATTAAAAAAGAGTTTGATTAAATAAAATGTTGCCACAGAACCGAAAGCACATTTTCTCAGTCCTGGTGGTGATACATGGTTTTTAATGGAGCAGCAAAACGTTGAAGTTTTCATTTGAGAGCAGCAGTGCAGCACAGCTCATTATTCAATGTTGATGTACGCCTTGTGTTCAGAATTTTAAAATAAGCAATCTGATCATGTTCATTTGTGACAGTTTTTTTTTGTCAACTGTCACAAAATAGACTGTAGTTTCTAATTTACGCGAAACAGAGGATACTTTTGTCAATGAAAGTCACGGCTCCACTGAAATAGTGAAGTCCCACATGTGGAACTGTGCTGCTAAAGAACTGTTGCTGCTAATCGGCCAATACTGACAGAATGGATATAGCTAGATAGCAGAGTGCTATTGAGTTTATGGTTACACATTAAAGCTGCACATCAAGTTGGGCACTTTCGAAATGAACATCATCAAGTCTTTCTGAATCCAACCAGTACAAATAAACAATTTTAGCTTATTGCAAATCAGTCCTGCACATCTCACAGCAAATTTGGGCAAACAGAAAAATCAACTATGACACCATAAGGGCATATGGAGAGGGAATACTTTAGCCAAGGCTTTTGCCATAGGCTGAGGGAGGCATAATCTGCAGCAAGCTGGTCAATCATTATTCTTATCTTTATTCTGGAGAGTTCAACTATCATAAATCCAAAGCTTCATGCGCCCCAATATATAAAATGATTATGAAAAAAGTATTCCATGATGTTTTCTCAAAAGAGTATCAGACAGAAAAAATATATCTGTTTTTTTCGATTGATATGACACTTATGACATGGTCTTAAAGGTGGGGTAGGCAAGTTTCAGAAACCGGCTCGAGATACACTTTTTTTAATATTCCATGGAATGCTCTTAACATCCCGATAGCAATGAATATCTTAAGTGCTTTGACAAAAAATCCATAAAAAATGTCATCTGTGGAAGCCGTAATACTGTAAAAAGTACAATCCAATCCGTTTAGCTGGGCCGGCTAAACGGATTGGATTGCCGCCCTGTCTGTCAGTCTTCCATCTCGTGCACGCACAAATGTATCTCGTGCCCTCATTGGGCGTGCCGTCATTGGGCGTGCATTGCAGCAGTACTTCAATGACTCGCCAGCAACAGACGGCCACTTTCACCAGTCTGCTGACGTAATGTGCGCGTTCATGTGTGTTGGAGGAGGTGCTCTGTAAGGAAGTCTGAAGGAAGGGGCGGATTCTTTTCGGCTGTGTACTTTCAAATTTTAGTGCACTCGAGCCGGTTTCTGAAACGTACCTACCCCACCTTTAAGTTCAAAGCGTCCTAAGCAAAGGTGTGCTATCGAGAAAAAGAGCAGACCTGTGAATTTCCAAGTGACCAATCAGAATCATGTATTCAATCAAGCCGTGTAACACAACAAAAAGTATTGTGTGTCAATGGGTTATGACAATTGGTGATATCGTTTTTACCTTAATCCTAGTGATAAACAGACAAACAAAATTGAACCGAATATAAGCTCCTTGGCAGAGGTAGCAACTTATTTAGAAATCAGCTTTTATGCTATTAATCCCCTCAAACTTTTTGTAACTGTGCTTTCAAACTTAATATATCTGTAATATATGTCAACTTAAATATTATGCATACAAGTGGATATAAATTAACATTCTTCTTAGAGAAAGTAAAGCCTCCCACCTCAGCCTTGTTATCTGTATTGAAGTCAAGGTTAAGTAATAAAAAATGATTCTTGAGAGAGAGAAAAAAAGGTATTCGGTTTAAGATAGAAGAGAAAGGGAAGGACAATTTGAGCTTTAACAGGAACGGTTAGACACAAGGAATACATTGACAAAGAGAGATGTTGTATTAAAGGGAGTCCTTAGTGCAAAAGAGGGAAGAATAAAGCAAAAGGTATAGGCAGATAAATACAGTGCTTAAAATTACATGAGCTTCTTATCTACTAATGAAATCATTAGCAACACTTATTTGCTTGGCAGTGTTGGTTTATTTTAAATGTTTATTCATAATTTGTACCTGCTTTAAGCCCCAAGCCTGTTTTTCAGGTTTCAGGCTCGAAAATGACTTTCCCAGAACAAATGACCATATCTTCCCTTCTAAAAGGGTTAAATTAATAATCTTTTTTCTCAAAGTAATGATAAACCTGTGAGTTGGATGTAGAAAAAACAGAATCAATATAGATGTTTTTTATTTTAAAGAAAATTCAGATTGAACATGGTAAAAAACTGTAAATTATGGTGTCCGTCCAAAAAATATGTTGTACTTGGATGATGGGTTAGTAGACTAAAAGATGGGTTAGTAGACTAAAAGCTTTAGGAATCCAAAAGTACAACATATAATAAGTACCCTGTATCAAGATTGATGCAAAACAAGTGATATTTGACCTTTTTAGACTGATTTAGCAAAAAAATACACCCCTTCTTCGATTTTGACATGTGACATCTCTTTCTGACCGTTAGAGTCAATAGAATCGAAGGAAAATCGTCCCGCACACACTCATGTTAAAAAAAAATTGCGTATTTGCGCATTCAATCTTCCCACAGAGCGTAGGAATGGCCTGCTCTGATGTTTGAAAACGGAATTGCAGTTTTATTGCTTATAGATTATCAGAACATTTCAAAGGGGACACAGCCACATTGGATATTAACCTATGGATTAACTACAGCATCGCTGTTATCGTTTTAATGCCATTGAAGACCAGTTTTGACCAGACAAAACCAAGGTAAGCCATGTTAGCGTTGTAGGCTACCTAGCGCCACATGTTTTGATGTACGTTTTTGTTGATAACGTAGCGAGTTTGTATCGTTCAGTGTTGAAGTGGGCGCCGTTAGATTCTGTGTATTTACGATCATAAACGATGTGTTGGATGTGCAGCTAGGATAAGTAATAAGGGAGCTAGGAGTGATTTTCGGTGCAGTAATAGGTTAGCATTTTTCACTCGGGCTAATTCAGAGGCTCAATGTTAGCATTGTGTGTTTAAAAAAAAAAAAAAAGATCAGTTAAATTAGTTTTTTCCCGTTATATGGATATCAAATATTCATAGTTTATTAAATATTAAGGTTCCTTAGACGTTGTTTCCTGCAAATGATGCGATTTCGGCCCCGGAACCGGGACCGTGGGGCTTAAGAGGTTGAACTAAGCTAGAACGCATCTAGGGTTGGGTTTGGTTGGCTATATAAGAGACGCAAATACATCATCAAGTCCAGTTTTGGTGACCTTTCAACATTTTAAATTACATAAAAGGGGCAGTCCACCAATTATTAAGATGTCAAATAAAGTTGAATTGTCCTGATGGTAGCCTATGGAGTGGTGCAGTAATGAGTCCCAAATCCCAAAAATGACTTAGAATTGCATCACTCCAGGTTCCCTTGTCTGAAATTAAATGTTATTTTTTAACATGTTTGTGGTTACTCATCTATGTCTCAAAACAGTGGTTGCCAACAAGTGACTAACTTGCACTACTAGACTTATAGTCTGGGCGGGAATGTTCTAACAAATTATGCTATCAGGCTGCATTATGAGATGTTCTGGATCAAGGTTTCTTTAGCCAACTCCATACTAGCAATCGAAAAGACAGAATATTTCACGCTCTGTTGCATTTGTGTCACCAGTTTCTTGGCAGTCCTCCACTCTTAGTGAATACAATAATGGAGGAACTGGGAGATTCAAACTAGCGAAATCGATGTGACACAATCTGATTATCATGATTAAGAACATTTAATTAAGTAAGAAAACGCAATCCTTGCTCTTGTTGATTTGCATAAGTAGTCGAGTTGTGACTGTAGATTGGTGTTATTCTATTCAAAATACTTTGGTCAGGAAGACAAACTGTGTTTCAGAGAGCACATTAGCTGGACACTAGCCAAGAATTTCATCTTGGCCTTCCATCCAGTTGCTCATGAAGTTAATTTGCAGCTGCTAATATCATCTGCCACTGGTGATGTCTCTTTTAAACCAGCCAAACTAATTGTTGGAGATAATGAGATGTCTTATTGTTCTGCATGTTTCTTTGTTAAATAAAAATATAAAATGATTAGCCTTTTCTAGATATGTTATCATCAAAGGATATCTGTAAACTAATCCCAGACACGACAACCTGAAATTCTAGTTGCCTACATTTTGAATGTACCTTTGCCTCTGTGTGTGTGCTTATGTATTACTCCCCTGCTGTGATGCAATCGAAGCTGATTTATTTATTTGCTGCTTAATTTGTCAAACAAGGTCAAACGCCCTGGTGACATTTCGTGGAGAATCCTTTAGCCATTGTTTACACCCCGGCCAGACACGCAGATTTCTTCACACAGTCAGAGACACAAGCCGAAGACACACAGCCCTTTTATCTCCCAAACATTTGCAAAGCTGTCGGAGCCCCCCTGCCAGCCGAAACCCAGCATGTCCTGCTTGTAAAGCCAATGAATGTCATGCAACAGCCACCGCGACATCTGACTATCAGGTAGAAAAGATGTACGGTGCCATGCTAATAAACCTTAATCATCTGCTTGAAAAACATTCACAGTGAGACACTCAAGTCCATCCCAAGCCATTCTAGAAATACTCAAATCCCAACTGTCCCCATTCTTAACAGCCTACCAATAATACACCTGCGCGGACCCAAACAGACATTGATGGTAATGTACATGACGATGATTCAGAACACACACAGATTCCTTTCCAAACGCGTAAAAAACGTTGTTACTCTCTAGCTCTCTCCAGGGCGGCGCAATGCAGCGAAGTCTATTCCTCTCTGGGGTCTCAAACTGTCACTGAAGCTGAACTAATGCAGTTAGCCGAGGAAGTCTGGCAGACAGAGCCATGAACGCCATACTTTTCCGTACCTATGTGTGTGTGTGTGTGTGTGTGTCTTCTTTGTGCATCCCATCAATTTTCCTGCCACCAATCGCTAAGCATGTCTGGAAATGGCAACAGGACACTGCATTGAGACACATTTGATGAGAGATGTTTCTCTACGATAGTGTTGAATATGTGTTCAGCTGGGATGATTTTCAAACTAATTTGAAAATGCATGAAATCAGGCCGTGAACTAGGGGACGGTGGTGTGCACAGACTCTCTTTAGTTCACCTCTTATCTATGCAGGAAAAGAGCAGTTTTTTCCGTCACAAGAACAGAACTTGAGCTAACAAGTGGCACTTAGGCCAACAAATATAACCCTTATAAGGTACTTAACCTGTACACCATAGGAGCTCCTCACCTAATGTGACATGAGGCAAGGCACGAAAGTGTCACACGAGGACACACACATGATTAAACATTATGGTTTTGGGTTGCTAATGGTGGGAATCCTCCATCAATATGCAAACTATTGCTGGCCAACAAGAAAAGTTAAAAGCAATAAGAAGGGTTCCACCAAAAGGGTTTTTCAATAATTTGAGTTGAAGTTGTAGAAAGATGGGGACTTAGCTACAAGGATATTGTATTTATTGTAAGGATAGCTACAATAAACATTCAAGTTTCAGTAAACATCTATGAAAGTCTAAAAGGGAATCACTTGACTATTTTATCCTATTAAAGTGCCCATTTACATTTTTGGCAAATCATCTAGTAAATGTATCGTCGAGTCCAAGAGAAAGTGTCAGCCTAAATTGCAGAGATTTTCCCCAAGCCTAAGATATGGCATTCACCAGAATGGGAATAACTTAAGGTCAAACTAACATTTATTTTTGATCAACTGAAAATGCAGTTCATCCTTGAGTCTAATTGGACAGACGGGACATACAAACAAACTGCGGACATATGAACAACCCTTAAACACCATGTGACCAACAGAATCTCTTTGCAAGACCTTTCCTGTTTGGAAAATATCCAAGTATTTTGAATGACATCCTCCCAGTGTAAAGCAGTCTGATTTGTTTGAAGTTTCCGAGCCTGAGCTGAGATAACTCTGAAGATATCACAATGACATCATTAGTGTTATTCACCCGGACTTTAGACAGGCTTAGGCTTCACAGGCTCCACATGGCGCATAAGTTGACCTTTGCATAATATGGAATATGGATAAAAGATGACAAACAATAAAACCCCAAAGGAAAAAAAACAAAACATGCTTTAGTTGTTAACCATATTAGAAAACCCAATAATTTGGTCCAAAGAGACCTGCGTCGAATGAAAAACACAAGAGAAAGACGTTTCTACAAATACTTCAATGCTCAGGAGAAGATCATACCAATAATAGAACTGTGAGGTGAGAACTGGAAAGGAGGAGGGTGTCAAAACAATCCTATAATATAGTACCAGTTCACCCGATGGAGAAGAACAACACAGAAGAAACAAAGCCTAAGCATTTGAAATTGTTCTGGTTAGTATATATTTGTATTCTAGGTTATATATATCTGCATGTTCTTCAAGTCAATGAACCCTTGCTTGCAGTGCTTCTCGATAAACAATGAACACCACTAGAAATTAAGAAATACCATTAAGATATATGATGCAAAAAAAACATATACATTCCTGAGCTTCTGATTACTTTTCTGATGTTATACCATTAATAGAGTTTAGAAAATGCAATGCAAAACCTAAAATATCTGATGTGAAATGGAACTGTGGGATGCACAGGGTGTCAACGTGACTCTGGGACATCTGTATCCGATGGGTATCCATAGGGTGCTAGGGGCGCCGCCCCACCTCTTCCCACATACAAAATAATATGTTTTTATTTTTATTTTTAATAAACGAGGTAAATATTATATAATTGATATCAGTAAAATGTATTATCTACAATAACATCTCGTTTAAAATTGTGTTACGACGATGTCTAAAGTTACTGATAAGTCACATGTTTCCTGCCTGGCCTTGCCCATGTGTCATTACCTTTATACAGTCTATGGTCATTACCCTCTCTCGTCTGGGCGGTAAGAAAAGAGCCCTCAACCAGTGCAGCAGCAGCCACTAGCAGCTGACTGTTGCTATCTGTAAACTATGATGCCGAAACATAATTTCAGCCAATCAGCGTCGTCAAATCTGATGATCACCGGGCGCCAATGTCAGCGCCCGGTCCAGTCTGTGAGTAGTTTGGACACTAGTGACTCGTATCCGGTGGGGTGACGCAGTACGGCAGTAGTTGATGAGGATGGCTTCATGTGCAGGTGGAGTCTCCGGACCTCGGTCCCTGCCCAATTCCGTTCAAGAGCTACTCTCCAATCCTTTCGTAAGGAGAAGTTTGGGAGATAAACTGTTGCTTAAAGACCTTGGACCGGACCAACCTGATTTGTATATATCGCAGCAAGCTCATGAAAAAGACAAAACGTATCAACAAGGCTTCTCACGTAGCTGATACACCAGAAAGGCATGGCTAGCTGGATGCAAACAGGTAAATGCTGTCTTTTGTTTCCCATGCTTGCTCTTCAAACAGCCGGGGACAGATACGATGTGCCCGTGGACTGTGACGGGGGTAAACGATATGAAGTACAAACCACATACTCTCTGTGTCATGGCGAATACAGTCGCTGGTTTATTTATGTCTGTATAGGCCGTTGTGTGAGTGTGGACGGTCGGAGCATATATAACGTTAGCTTAGCCAATCTCCATTTAGAAAACACGCATTTTAAAAGGGTTTTTCGCCTGCCGTCTGTCTGCAGACTTGTCAAAGCATTAACTCATGGTTTTTACTAACCGGTATCAGTATGTTGTTACTTCGGCATCATTTTGAAACGTGTATTACAATTAAATCACGGTCAAATATGTTCATCTTGTTGTAGTTGTAGCCCCCTTGCCAGCGATTCTCTCTCTAGTTTAGCATACTCAGCCCGACTCAGCCTGGTTGTTCCTGGCCCTAGAACCACGATTTTATGGGGCCAGAAAAACTGTGAATTAGGACCCGCTAGCCGGTACTAGGCCAAGTGGAAACGCAACCAAAAACGGGCCCCGCACGGCTCGGCACGCTTAAAGCGAGCTCCGCGCTGCAGTGGAAACGCGCCATTACATCACCAGAAGTCCTAATTTAAGAGGTAATTTCTCCCAGAAATTTTTATTTTACCCACTATATCAACAGCCCCACCAAAAATATTTTACACCTGCCGCCAATGACTCTGAGTCTTCATCATGTCTTCACCATGACCCTGCGTCTTCATCATGTCTTCACCATGAGCCTGAGTCTTCATCATGTCTTCACCATGAGCCTGCGTCTTCATCATGTCTTCACCATGAGCCTGCGTCTTCATCATGTCTTCACCATGAGCCTGAGTCTTCATCATGTCTTCACCATGAGCCTGAGTCTTCATCATGTCTTCACCATGAGCCTGCGTCTTCATCATGTCTTCACCATGAGCCTGAGTCTTCATCATGTCTTCACCATGAGCCTGCGTCTTCATCATGTCTTCACCATGAGCCTGCGTCTTCATCATGTCTTCACCATGACTCTGAGTCTTCATCATGTCTTCACCGTGACTCTGAGTCTTCACCATGAGCCTGAGTCTTCACCATGACTCTGAGTCTTCATCATGTCTTCACCGTGACTCTGAGTCTTCACCATGAGCCTGAGTCTTCACCATGAGCCTGAGTCTGCACCATAAACTTGAGTCTTCATCTTCATCATGTCTTCAACGTAAACCTGAGTCTTCCTACAGTGGTGACTTTGTCCATTATCTCACACTCCTGTACAACTACAAGTACAATGAGTTAGCGCATGGTTCGGCGACATGTCTTCCTTCTGTTTTCGCCACATAAAGGCGAACAAAGTCAATTGACATTTGTCATGGATTAGGGATGCCATTACACCAAGGTAGTTACTGTTGCTTACTGATGTGCAGTAGTCTCCAGTCAGTGCAATACATAGCGTAACGTAACTTGTGCAACATATTCCATTCTCTTTGCCTTTTCACTGCCATGCTATTCGTTGTAAACATTCAGGCTGTAATTACGGGAGGAAGTTAGGGTCAAATCTGGTAGAGTTTGCTTTCACTTTTGAACACGTTTTCCAGATTAATCGATTTGACAGCCCTACTAAATAATTTTTGCACCGGGTACCGCTTTCAGTGCCAACAACCTGGCAAAATAACGATATATTAACTGGGCTAGAGTTTCAAAGACGCAATACATCAATCCAAAATGCATTCTATGCAAGAGTTTGCCTCATCATAAAGAAAACAATGTACCAATATTCGTGTCTTTTTCGGAACAAAAAAAGCTTTTGGCCAAATTCAGAGAACAAAGACACGCAAATTGTAGTATATCCAGGGTTGGGAGGGTTACTTTGTAAATGTAATCAGTTACTGATTACTGAATACATGGCTCTGAAAGTAATCTGAATACAGTTACAGTTACGTGTCTTAAAAAAGTATTCAGATTACTTTTAGGTTACTTTTGGATGACTTTCTTTTTCCATCACAGATGGGTATGTTTTAGTGAACAGGAGACACAACAAGCAAAAGGAAACTGAACGTGTTTTACTGTTTTAATGGCTTATCAAGAGCACAACTGAAACATAACCTCTGAAACGATGTAACAACATAATACACTTTTTGGGGATGCAGCTTGGGATGTGAGGAGTGAGGGACACGGCTTAGAACGGGCGTGTCGCATTCTGTCCTGCCAGTGTTGGCAGGACATGAATTAAAATGTCGAACTCGGACTTCATTTTAAGGACATTTCAGACAGGGGTGTAGAGCTAAATTTGTTTAAGCACCGGATCGGCAAAACAGGAGACTCTGTGCACCAGTCTGCCTTGATCTATGAATTCATGTCCGTGACACTCACAGTAGCCTATCGGCTGCCCACAGTTGTTTTATAGAAGGAAAATCTCCTTCACTTCATGAAATCTCTGCAGCACCAGGAGGCAGCCTCTGAGAAGACGAGCACCGCCTTCGCTGTGTTTATCTTCAGAATCATAAGGCTAAAGAGCGACCGCAGGCTGTTGTGTTTTAACCACACACACCTCTACACACACACGACTTAAACGCAGACTTTTGTTCCTCCATGTTTCGTTGTTATTGTTTCACTGAGCGGACCCGCCCCTTTTTTTTCAAACGCTCCCTTTTTTGGTCCATCTGCGGCGGTAAAAGTTCTTGTGCGCTGTGATGATTCGGCTGTACCTTTAATAATGAATATTAAATGTTGTGAGGAAATCTTTCCACCAATAATTCCAATAAGTAATCCAAAATGTATTTACTTCAGGTTTACGAAAGTAACTGTAATCAGATTACTCGTTTTTCAAATGTAACGCGAGCTGAATACAGTTACTTGATTTTTGCATTCTGATTACGTAACGCCGTTACATGTATTCCGTTACAACCCAACCCTGAGTATATCAATGTGCCGCCTAAAGGGATCCATAACCGAAGAGCAATAAGGAGAAAACCAATAGCCTGATTTTGGAAAGAGATGTGAGATTGCCTCCATCCAGATAGTTTAAAGTGCTAATAATCTAAAAATAGAGCATTTCAGTGAAGTGTCTATTATTATGTTGGCATACAGAAGAATGGCCACCCCTGGCTATCCTCGCTGGCATTGGCCATTACTGCCATTATCAAGATAGATAACTGTCATTGTCTTTTAATGGACAGGTGACTCGTAGTGTTGGGTGTAATGCGTTACAAAAGTAACGGAGTTGCTGTAACGAAGTAATGTTACGCATTACTAATGCAATTTTGGAAATATAGTACCCGTTACAATTCTCAGTAACGCAGTTACAACTAATTTTAACCCGAAATGAAATGGTGTTTTGTTTTTTAAGAATTCACTAACATCGCGAGACATTCCGACACCGGAGAGAAATGATGCCGGTAGATTAGTAAACCTGGTTTTTACGTAATCGGTCAGTCTGATCTTGATGAGCCTGAACTGAAGGGTGTCGTTTTCCCCATAATGACCAAGTTACTGCACATTATCCCACTTATTACATGGCCAGATACTAAACAAACTTAATAAGTAATATGTAATGTATTACATTTTGGAAGTAACTTGCCCAACACTGCTCGTGTAACATGTGTGAGCATATGTGTGTGTTTCTTTCAGACAGCACTGAAACTCATCAAAGCTCATCTCTGTCTCTGTGATTAGCAGAAGTTTCATGGCAATTCATGAAGCTCCATATAACACAAGCATTCTTTCTCTCAAATTAATTAGCTTAAATTAGATGTCAAAATGGTTAATTATTATGATGAATGTTTTATTGCAATAATAGTGAGAGGAATTAGAACAATGTTAAATCGGGGCGCACACACTCAATGCAGAGTTGTCAGGGAGAGTAATGGGTATAATTCATTTAATGGGAACAAAAATACCCACAGATTTTAATAGCAAGGACGGAGTGTGAGAGGAAGAGAGGGGGAGAGGGACGGAGGAGGAATAATGAATGCAACTGAAAATGCAACTCATCTTCCTTTGTCATACAGAGCTAAATGAGGAGAGGCTGGAGTCTCTCGGCTCAGTTGTATTTGCCTTGCTGAACACAGAAGCCAACTTTGAATAGAAATGAAGACAAAGCCCTCTCACAGCAGAGCTATGAATTGGTAATAAATTACGTGAATGCTTTGACAACAGACATAATAGTAAGAGGTTGTAATGTACGAGACTTCCTCAAATCAAGTACAGCTGAGTTTGATATTAGTTTCAGTCACTTTCAAGTCGCAGATGTTTTTGTGTCTTACAATTTCTGAAGCCAATTTAACTTATGATCAGGCTATGTAGTAGATAACAAAGTTAGAAATATATGTCTGTGTATTGATTTGTTTCAATTAAACTGTGTATGGTAGGTTATTTTCTCATGAAAAAAGTTATTGCGAGATCTAGCAGTCTCTATTTATTAAAGAGGCCATTTTAAGCTTGTTGGTGTTTTCCCTTTCCTGTAGCGTTTTATAAATATTTGTGCATGTAAATGGTGAAAAATACAAATATGAATCTGAAAATTAGCAGAATATGCCCCCTTTAACCCTTAGATGCACGAGTGACTGGACCTACACTCTTCCATAAGTGGGTCAAAAGGACCCGTATTAGAATAATTTGTTTTTATGCCATTTTTGTCATTTTGGTTAAGAACAATCACTTGTATAATATTTAGTATTATATTTTGGTTCACACTAGAAATATTGTATATTTAATTTTAAACTATTTATAAAAAACATTTTTACATTGTGAAAAAAAAATGAAATTCCATAGAAAATGCATGCGGGTCATTTTTGACCCACTTATGGAAGCTTGGGGTAGTAATACAAAAACTACAATTTCTTAAAATGTAAATTTCAAATGTGAATTGCATGATATCCAAAACACGTTTTTTGAGGAATAGCTGGAATATGAAATGATAACAAAATGTAATTACAAAGATACTCTAAGAAAACCACCTCTCCGGGTAAAAAAATACCCACTTATGCATCTAAGGGTTGATTCATCATTCTGAAGGTGACTAAAGGATTTCCAGCCTGCCAGACTCAAGAGTGTCAGATCTGGAAGCAATTTTCCCAATGGTGCAACACCCTAGTGATTGTCCAATCAGTCACCGGCACCAGACAAAACAAATCAAATATTATTGGAAAATAATTATCACATCATCTTGATAAGGCCTTAACAGCACCATGTAGGTCAATGAGACTTCGGCCAGACACAACCTTCACCTGATGTCACATCATATAATCTGCAATCATGCTGTCATCCGCTTTCCCTGATCGCTTTACGTTCAGAAGATTGCAACCTGGCCTCACTTCCACTCCAAAAGTCCTTAAAGTCTTAGCTGTCAGCCGCAGCCTTGAGTTGATTGACAACTCAGAAGTCTTCTGCCATCCATTAGTCGTTAATAGGCCTGTGTGTGGTGAACGGACAGCGTACACAGTGTTACTGTAAGTGGCAGACAGTCCATTGACTGGATTCAGTAATCATCTGTTTGTTCTAATCCAATTACTGAACAAATAGAGGAAATCCAGGGGCAATGAGCTCCTTTGATTTGAACTGTTCTCTATTGTCTCTGTGCTGGAGAGCAATGAACACATTTCCATTGCTCCAGTGTGGGAGTGCACATGCACACGTAACAATGTACCTATGTATAAAGAGCATTAGGTTGTTGCTCTGATTCATTTGTAATTCACAAAGGCATATTAAAATAAAGTCATCCAATTGCAATGTAATCTTTAATTACCTTAGCAATAGACCGCAATTAACTAATGCAATTAGTTAATATAATCAATTCCTTAAAGAGAGACAATTGTAGACACGCATACATTTAAAGGTGTATGCTAAACCAGCATTAAGACCACTTTAAACCAAATTGCCCGACTCATCCGATTTGTCTGATCTGTGGAAACAAAGGTTCACTTCAGGACTCAGAATCTTACATTTGACAACACCTGTGTTTGGTTTAAGTACACAATGCTGAAGACAACAGCTCATATTGTGCATTGTGTGTGTGTGTGAGGGGAGGGGGGTGTAAGGGGTGCACGCAAGTTCGGATCATCTGTTCCTGAGGTCATATCAGCACAATCTTTGTGTTTGGGCTGCTTGACCTGACTTGTACTCCTGTACTGGACAAACTAGGGTCTAATCTGTCTGGCTCACCATATGCTGGCTAACTCGGCCATCAAAGACCCGCTTAACCAGCAGTCAGCAAAGTCGTGAGTTTTAAATGAGTGCATGAGATCTGTTGAAGTGGGGAGAAAACATTCCACATGTCAGTCTTTTTTGGGAGTGGCAGTGAGTGGCATTTGGACGAAAAGTGGAGGGTTATTAAAGTGTGTTTTGATAAGAAAATGTACACAGGCTTTTGACAGGTAGTTTTCCTACACAATGAGCATTCTCATGGTCACAGTGTGTGGCCTTTTAGTGCCATAAAGGTTTCTGTCAAACGTATATAACTCCATTAACAAGTGTATCACTTCCACAACTGTGCCTTCCTTGTTGCTGGATACATTCCAGTCCGATGAAAGAAACTGTGTGAGCATGAGATCAAATGTTTATATTACGCGTCTGCATGTCATTCCTATTGAGACTAATGTATATTAATGGAATAATAAAGTTAAATATCATCCAAAACTGAAAACCAGTTTTAACATTCACATTTTCTGGCAATGTTCAATTATCAGGATTTCACAGAGCTTGACATGTAGCAGTAAAGGCTTGCATAATACATAAAATGCTAAATGAATTTATTACATTTTATCCATAAATTCGGCACATATGGACGGAGAAATATGATTAGCGTGCTGTGAATTGTAACAAAGCTTTTTGGTTATATTAAAGGCAACACAATTATTTAGGAAAATATCATGATTTTGTTTCAAAAAAGGGATTTTTAATAAGTAGATAAATAGAAATAGGTCCATGGTTGACTATTTGGTTTCACAGGGGATAAAAACAGTGATCCTGGGCTAACTTAGTATTATTATTTGTATACACATCCATCCAGCCTTACCTCCTCTATACGAAACTTGCTAGCTCTTTTTCTACATCTTGTGTTGGCTGTTGAGCTGTGAATTGCACAGCGCTTAGGATACAGGTTTTTACTCTTGTGCCAAAGCAACTGAGAAAAACGATTTTGTTCCGCCTACAACCCATTACCTAATTTAGCAAAAGTCAAAGTTCCCCTGTGTTCAATTATTTCTACAAACAAGTTGCCAAATGTAATTTTGGCATTCAAAAAAGCTAAATGATATAGTTTCCAAAGCAGTCCTTCCCCCTGAGATCTCAATACCAGCTCAAACTTGTGTTGTACAGTTGTGGGAATTCAGACACACACAATATGAGTTATTTGTCCATTTCCCTTCCATGTTTGGCTTAAATATATATCAAGGGAAATTAGTATGTCATTGGAGGTGGGACCCAATTAATTCCCATACAAATCGCTCAGTGGCGCATAAAACCAAAATGGCCTGACCCTAGGTTACAAAAAACCCCGGATTATCTTGGGATCCGGGTCTATAGAGCATGCGTATTTGTGTTTTCCTTAAGCCCCACCTCCAATCTATGGTGTCATGGGCGGCTGGTCTTGGCTCATTCTAAATGAATGGATAGGGATAATAACTCCAGATGTGTCTTTCAACACATTAAACAAATGTAATGAGCTAAGGATGAGGCCCAATGACATAACAAACTGACAGGGAAGTTATAATACTGTTGTACTTATATGATTCTGTTTTCTTCAGGGCTGTGTCTTCCTGGTCGTATGTACTTATTGTAAGTCACTTTGGATAAAAGCGTCAGCTAAATGCAATGTAATGTAATGTATAATACCAACGTGTGACCACTACGAAACATTTGCATAAAAACCGAGTTGACTTACTGGTGGTTTGGGATGGCTACGCTGTATCTATTGTCCACGAGGGCATTTGTAAGAGTATGCCGCCCAAACTTTACACTTAGCTTTTTTGAGACAATGGCGCTGCAGAAGCCAATGACAATAATGCGTTTGAGAGCACAGTGGTGACTTTGCATTGTGTATGAAAGGGCCTACTTTTCTGAAACTTCAAGACAGTTCGGATTACGAAGCCAAACTAAAATCATCCTCAAATCCAAGCCCTGGTCCTTAATCTGCGTATGTGTACAGGATAGCTGATGTTTGGCACTTGCTACCTGTAACTTTTTCCAACAGAAAAACTACAGGGAAATTCCCCCCAAATGGATTCAATGCATTATAGAAACATTTACAAACTATCCTTACAGTGTGGATAAACTAAGCTTCACAAATCACACACATTCAGGAAGGAGAGGCTAAACTGAATATATACAGCTCACTCTATACATGCATTCCCACAGAAGAATACTTACATAACCTGGTTCTAAAACATACCGTTCCTTTAATATAACCTTATATAAAAAGGAAAATGCATTAGGGTAGTTATGAACAGATGATATGTACCATACATGTAAAGAGAAAATGTACTGTGTTGTTCCTACTAATGCATTATTGTGTTCCAACTGTAATGTATGCTCTAAGTGGGAATAAGAAAAGGTCTTGTTTGGATTCCAACAATAGCATGCCTCAGCGTATTGTCGGCTCCTGGAGAAGAACATCTTTTTAAGAGGTCTTTGAAGTTGTGATCAGGATGCAAGATGGTTTCTGTGTGTGTGTGTCAACGAGTGTGTGTGATTTGGGTTACATCTTCTCATCTGGTCTTGGCATTATGGAGTCAAGCTTTTTTTCTTCTTTTTTCTCTCTCCTCCTGTGCCTTGCAAGTTGCTCCCACCATCTGGAAGCAGGCTTTGAAAACCAGGCCAAGTCTCTCCCACCAGAATGGCATGAAAATATACCCACATATACCCAGCTGCCCTGTCGCTCCCTCCACAGACTACAAGCGAAGATAACACGGTGGTTTGGGTTGAATGGAATACAGAGGGATTTGATTCGGTCACCAGAGACACGATATGTGGAATCTTAGGGTGAACGTACACTTGAAAATGTGAAATGCTTTGTGGAATCCAAAATCAAAGGTGCAATTATATGCTTGCCAAATGTCTTTTTTATCCAGGTCAAAACTCTACCAACAGTAGGGAGAGATATGCAGAGAGCGCACTCAGTTAAGAAAAATCAGGCTGAAGAAAGAGACAGGGAGGGAAGGAGAGAATTGGTTCAGAGCTCCAGTCACTTGTTTGTGTAGTTAACTTTCTGCACCCGTCAGCGTGGAGGAACTCCATTGACTCCCTTCTGTCGGAGGCCAGGGTCATTTGCATACCCTATTCCCCTCTCTCACTGCCAGTCGCCTCAGACTCTGTTTACTGTGCGCGAGCGGGGCCATGTTGGATCGCTCCACTGCTGCGCCGTGTCGATTCCCCTGTCCGTGGCCGGGCTTTAATTGCCTTGGTTTTATGCTGGGTCAGGCTGTGTGCGGTACACACTCCTTAGTAGGCCTCATTGTGACAGTGACCTTTAAATTGGTCTCCCTCTCTCACACACATACACACACACACATGGACACACACACTTTTCCGTTTACTGGGAACTTTCATCTTATTCCAAAGAGAGAACCATGAATAAAAGTGATACACTTAAGGCTTTAGTGATAATGCTCTAGTGCCAGCAAATGGCCAGGTGACTGTGCATACAGTGTTTTATAGGGCGAAGTCTGGTGGAAATTGTAATTGATTTTGAAGGGGCCATTATAAAAAGGGTAGCACATTTTTTTAAGGCTTCTATACTAGATGTCATAGTATTCAATGTCACATACCTCTAGTAAGTTCATATGACAGCTTTTTAGAGACCCTTAGCATATCACGAACAATGTGTTGAAGAGCTGTTGGAGGCAACTGAAGTGTTACATAGGGATGTCACTATGAAACGGAAGTAAACAAAGGATACCGATGGAGAGGTTTCAGGCAGAGGGGTAGTTTGTGGGAGAAAAAAGTCCCTCTGGAAGGAACTATTGAATGCATAACAACCTATAAAACACACGAGGAAAGGAAACACACCAATAAGAAAAACAAGGGTATAATAAGTCTCCAAATATGTTTCTAAATGTAGCCAGTGGGAGTTAGGGTTAGGGTTACTATGTCTAGTGAGGGAGTGGGATTAAATGGATGGGTCACACAACACTGGACTTTCACTAAAAAGAATGCTGTTGGTATCCCATGCAAAACCAAATAATAATATACCAGTGTGCGAAAAAGTCCACGTCCGATCGTCCGGGACGTGTTATTTATTGATAAATTCAGTTTACAAAAGGGAGAGCTCATTCGCAAATTGTCCTTGTCCGCCATTGTTGTTTGCGACCACTTTACGTTTCCTTCTTTGTCATGTGTGACTAGGGATGGGTACCGAGCCCCGGTATTAAACGGGCCCCGGGCCGGAATTATTAAAGACAGTGGTACCGTAAAGCTCCGACGTAATCGGTATTTTTATCGGTACTGGAGACATTTAAAAAATATATGTCATATGTATTATTGCTACATAAACATTATATTGCAGTTTTAGTTTCACCAACTCCGTTTCTAATATGCAAAAAGAAAATGCGCCTATGATGCATTTTCGATCTTTCCAATCCAGACGAGAGATCTCTCTCCCCCGTCTGTGTGTGAGGGGGCGGAGCAGTTCACACACACACACACACACACACACACACTTTTATTGTGATAGTTCTCAACACAACACCGGAAACATGAGAGGATGGGCGAGGGGAAAGGATCCCGGCGAGAGTCCTCCTGCAGCAGGCTCAGTGTCCTTCTCAGGTCTATTATTTTCATTTCCTCGCTCCTCGGTATCAACGGAAGTTGATTTGTCTGCGCCATCTTGAGTAGCGTCCCATGCAGGTCCCATGGCGCTTATTTCTGCCGGAGGATCGAGGATCGAGGATCGATAATGGAGGAATGGATAACCAAGGAACCACCAGACCATCCTCCGATGAAATCCTCAGATACTCGCCCCGCCCCCTTACTGTGTATCGCTCACTGATTGGACGATGCAGTGCATGCACTGATCTCATGCTTCTTGACATGAGAGCAGTTTCCCAGCGGAGTGAAGAAAATACATGAAACTCACGAATCACTCCTCAGTCTAAACTGTGTTTTGTTTCAATTAATGTATCATTTAGTTACACATATGTGATATATCTGAACAACAAAATGGTCAAAAATCATTTTATTCATTTATTGGAAACATTTTCATGATCGCTTTTTTCGTTTATACATTTTAAGAATGCCGTTTATCTGTTTTGAGAATGAGTTCTTATTTAATTTTATTTATTTGGGTCTACAACAGATACAAATGTATATGTCAGTAAATGTGAACTAACAGAGGCAGGGGTATGTGTGAAAAGGGTTAGGGTTAGAGCTGCTGTCAGACATCAGGTGTGCGGTGTCATCACAAACGGACGTCGCTTCACGTGACGCTCCGGAAGAAAGGACCTGCAACACACACACACACACACACACACACACACACACTTTACAATTTGTTTAGTTTTTTTTTTTAAAACAACCAATAAGAGTACCGTTAAAGGACCGGATCGATAAGCGGTATTGATAAAAGTAGTAGTACCGTTAAAACGATACCCATCCCTTTGTGTGATGCAGTAAAATCTCACCGCTCACTTAGTTAGCGGTGTCGTAAAACCGTGGGAAAATGTAAAACACGATGCTGAAGAAGAAGATGCCAGTGGCCCCAAGAGGAAGATTCTTGTATAGCATGTTTCTTGCCAAATATGAACAAATAAACAATAAAATATGACTTTAGTTACAGTAACCCAGATTACTGTATGATTGATGTGTTACGAACTCAGACTCTCAGGGTATAGGACACAATTGCACGACCCAGGAGACAGAGGTAAAGCATTTGTAAAACACTTGATTGATTTTCAATAGATGAGCAAAAATAATCACTTTCAAATCTCTGGACGAGATGATAAAAGAGAACAAAAGAACATCGCTCACGTAGTGAGGAACAACATATGTTTGACAACAAGGAGAGCATAGATCTGACCTAGGCATGAGACAAAACGAACACTGGGAGACTGGGGAATTTAAACACACAACAACAAGACACAGGTGGAAACAATCAGGGGCGGGTGCTGATGAGCGCGGGAGACACACGAGAGGTAGACAATCAGGGAGCCTGGAAGGACAGGGCAAACGGTGAGTGACAAAACAAAACAGGAAGTGGAAGACAATACGACCAAAAACCAACATAAAATGTGACTATCTCAACATTTCTGTCAGTGCACAACATTATGTTGATATTTAATAATATTTAAAATAAGTGCAGCATGCACAAAGTATAGCTATGGACAAGCGACACATTTATTCGGACAAGTAAATTGCCAAACTCGCTTGTCCATGGACAAGTACTCTCTGAAAACTTTTTTTTACACTGTATACATTTCATTTACGTACGTAAATTCAATGGCCAAATAAACAACCCCAAACCATGGTCTTGTACTTAACCTAACAGAGTTGTTTTGTTGCCTTGTTTGGTTTTAATTGACATCATTACCTGTTTGTTTAAAACAATTAGGCATTGATTCTACCATGTGCATGCTACCAAACCAACAGTGCAATGTATAACGTTGATAGGTGTGAACATTACAGCCGACCATCTCATCCCCCTGTCAGTGAAGATTACAAATGATGGCTATTCATAAGTGCCTAATTCAAAATGCCCTATATACATAATTTGTTCTATTATAAAAGGAGAAGTGAACTGGGGGAGTTATTTCGGACACCACAGCGGTACAATTCTAACACATACAAGTAATTACAGTAAACATATTACTGTGCAGCACATCTCCATCTGCTGCATGGGAGGTAGTGTGTATATTTAATAACCTCTGTAATTGTCTATAGGGTACACTCTGAACAGTATCTTCCCTCTCTTGGAGGCGAGGAAATCATGTCCCCTCCACGGTCACATATTTGTTTCCCTTAATCCGCTCTGAATCATACCAGCTGCTGCACTGCTCTCTGTGGATGTAGATTTGCTGTCAATACCCCACCGCTGATCTCACAGCAGGTGTTTCTACCTCCAACGGATGATGCAAAACAGTAGCTGACATCACTCGTGGGGTTACTGTAGGTTTAACACAGTTATTGCTAAGTTTCAGTCAACAGAAAGTGTTGCGTTCGGTGACCCTGACAGTTATTCACTGTGGATGTGACCTGGCATATTATCTCTGCCTAAAGAGCTGAGCAAAGGCTGCTGTATTGTTATTTTTAAACCTTTTTAAATGTCTAGTGACAAACTTGAATTAGCTCAGTCATGGAGTGATGCAGAAATACGTCCTAAATACCGGAGAAGAGAGGGATCATCTTTTTTTAGGCCAATGGATGTTTTGATTGACTTTTTGTTTCTGTGGTCATCAAAATATACATTGTAATAACTACCTGAAATGAATTAGCAAATGTCCTGCTTCTCGTTCCTTTCAAAGCTTTAATGTTACATACAATGTGGAAGCCAACAAGTGGCAACATCAGAATGTAAAGGTTGACGAAGACATTAAACTTCAGCAGGCCAAAATGGGCAACTTTGCTAGGCTGGACTGCTGTACATTCATGGTTTGAATAAACACTTATTGTTCATTTGCAAGACAGGGTTGCAAACCAAGAGCTGTAGCTTTGTCCAATAGCATTTTTTTTATGGATTTCTTTTTATTTGCATCAGGTTAACAGAAGCAAGAAAAACCATGCTGAGTTTTTTTGGACAAATAAAATGTAATGCAATGTCGAAGGAACCAAGGTGACGCTTACTCCAAGGTTAGCTTTTCAAAGTAGTAAGAGCAGTAGTGCAAGGTCAGCTCTATTTGTAACTAAAGAATATAGCGTTTTGTTGCAAAGTGTTGTGTGTAGATAAGCCATGAAAGGGAATTTAGTATGTTATGTCCCAGTATTGAAAAAAATGGAAAAACAAGTTGGTCATGAGGCCTGGAACAACATGATTAACTTCTAGTGAAACTCTGACACGTGAAACTGGCATTGTCTGACAATAACGTAGCATTGGCACATGTAGCATCTATGAGCAGCCAACAAGATCAAAGAGGCCAACATCAACGCTGGAAGATGCCACACTTTCTAAAGCACCTCCACGCTGCTCTTCATTGTCTTCTTCTGCGCTCTTATAACTACTGTCTGACTCACGTGTGGTAACTGCTCAATGGCTCACTGAAAAGGTTATGTAAGGATGCCAAAACCACTTTCCTTTATCAAATATGGAGTAAAGAAACAGAACATTCAAGCAGAGTGGTTGAAATAGGAACAAATGTTCTTGCTGCCTTTTGTAAATGATCAGCCTTTACACAAAACATTAGTTAAAAACTGATGAAAACATTGACTGATACATTCTGTGTCTTTGTGCTGAATATGTAGCGTTTAGCTTTGAACAAATACTTGAAGCAGGGGGAGAGAGAACACTCTCAACAGACTACTTCAAATTAAGGGTCAGCTGAGTTAGCGTAACGCTAATTGCCTCTGCGAGCTACAATATGCAAATTCTAACACGAGTTTTTCTTTTTCAAGACACCGGTCAAATCAGCTCATCCAATGTTCAATGTGAAACTTTAATCATTTAGTAATTGCGAAGACATTACAATTCCACAATTCTAAATCAAGTTAAATATAACAGACTATGACATAGAAAATCATTTGACCAACATAATTGTTAATAGTCCTACAGAATTTAAAAAGTAACCATCTAAACAGCATCTACATTCTGATTTACTAACGGTTTGAAGTGATAGTCATAATGGATATAATGCCATATTTTGGAAGAAGGTTAGCTCACTAGAGTCTTTAGTTTCTCAATTGTCTTTTTTTTACCATTGGAAAGGTCGGCATTGTTTAAAATGTAACTCTTCATAATGAAATAGTGGTGGACAAATAAAAAAAACATGACAAGTTCATTAACAAGTTACAATGTTATAAGAAGACGTTCTCGCAGGGCGAACTGGATTAGCGACCCTGACCCTGAATAGATTGAGAATAACTGGTGGCCATTCATTCCAATGAAAATGGCTAATGGGCCATATATGCTGGAAAAGTAGCTAAAGGCTTGTTATAATGTTGAGTTTTGGGACAAATGTAGCATGTTAGCATGTTTAGCATTTAGCATTTACCTTTACAGCTGGGATGGTTTAGGGCAAGTCTGCCTGCATTACTGACTTCCTGTGGACACCCCCCACATGCTAATGGGATAACATGAGTTACAGATACAGCTATCCAACTCTTTTGACTCATTTTGCACACAGCCCAGCTTTACTCCTAGGGGGTACTACTGATGGCTTTGGCCACCTTGGGGGTCACATTACCCTCACCTTCCTCGTTACTGCAGTCTGTCAAGAGTCTTACGCAACAAAGAGCTGTAGCTTCCTATGTAGTAGATATAAAATAGTAGGATCTCAATCACTATCATTACCGGACAAACGGGAACTTATTTACCCCAAATTGTACAAAGTCCAATACACATTGGATGAAGCAGATTATCCAACTAACCCTCCTATTGATTTTTCAAATGTAAGTGCACATTGAGTATTTTGCATGTGACACAAGAGCAGGAAAAGAGTGTTCAGTAGGTTCAAGTGGATTCTTGTTCAATTTCCTGAGTGAAAGATTAGGGTTGTTCTCATCTATGTATATAATGTATTTCACTAGCTATCCAACCTTTCACAGATCTGGCTTTCCCCGTGTTGGCACTGTTGTGATACAGGCTTATTTTATATTGCTTTTCCTTCAAATCAGATGCTATGATAAGTGTAAGAAAGCAGGTAATAACATAAGCAGCACAAGCATTCTGGCTCACGAGGCTTGTAATTGCTGTGTAAACGGATAGGACAGTCATCTGATCTACTTTAATAATGGAGTGAAGGGACATAAAAAGATGATTTACATTGTGAAAAACAAATGTGATTATTTTCAAAAGCTCATGATGATGAAAATAAGGGAAAACAGATGTACGGGGAGGTAACATGTATCTGTTTACAGCTCAAGTGGAGTCAGTTTATGTTAGAGACAGATAAAGTAGAAAGGGGTATGAATAATGGATGAGGCAGGGGTGGAAGAACAGATAGATGCAGGATGGAAAGACAGATTCATGCATTTTCAGAGTACATCGGAATGAAAGCAAAGCAAAAGATTAGATGCTTCTCAAATGTTTCATCCGGAGGGAAACTTTGTTTATATTTTGTATTTAAATGACCTTAAATACAAACAGCGTGAGCTGATATTCATCAATGAAGTCCTGCATGCTGAGTGCATCATGGTTAACATTAATGGATAACACACAATGAGAAAGTGAGGGAATGGAAAAAAGGAAGTAGGCCTACTGAAATACATGAATTCAAGTGGTTTTCCCTATAATATTATGCTATGAATACTTCAGACTGCCTTCAGCCTAAAGGTCAGGATAATGGCTTTCACTGCAAGAGCTGCCATGGCTAAGAGTTTGTCACAAATACAAGAGGCTCATATCATCCCTAGATGACCCATTGGTATTAAAAAGCTGAAATCCTTCAACAACATGTGTTCCTGGAAAAAGCCTCCCATGTATCCCCTAAAGCTCATGGAATCAGACCATTAGTCGGAGGATATTCATGCATTTGGACATAAATCTGTTTCAGAACAACAACACTTTAAGATTGATCTTGTAAACTCTAACACTGAGGGTCCTGTATGTCCCTAAATCCCTATACAGAGCATTGGACAAGGGTATTTATTGACTAATTATTTCTTGAGGGTCTACAGTACCTACGGTATCATTGTCTTTGCTTGGTGTTGTTACCAGACCATTTTTTTTATATATTTAAGAAACCACAGGTGTAGAATACCTGCATCAAACTGTCTTTGATACTTGTGCATGCTAAGCACTGTGAGAAAACAAAAGGTAATCGATATGGGAACTGAGTTTAGAGTGGGCTGCAAACAATGTATTGATCCATTGTTGATCTGTCCTTAATCTGTCTCATATTCATCAACATATTGTTGAAATATAGCACAATAATGACCATTACAATGTCCCAGAACCCAAAATGATGACTTCAAATAGACGACTGATTGATTGATTGTATCTGATTAACAGCCCACGGACCAAAGATGTTCAATGTACAATGACATAGATTAACAAATGAATGGATTTGAGTGGAAGGGTGAATCACAGGCCTCATAAGAAACCATGACATTGTTTAACTTAATCTGAATCACAGGATGGCCATATAAAAAACCTTTTAATTTCATGAGCATCGTGAAATAGGGAAGGCTCTTGGCTACTGTATGCATTCTTCCAGTGTTTAGTTTATTTGTCCGTTTGTCAGCAAAATAACAGAACAATTCAATATTGTCTTGATTTGCATAACACTTGGTGGAAGGACGTTGCATTGTCCAAGAAGAAAATATACAATGTGTCACTGATCAGAGCAATGAAGACTAAAGTATACTTCATATTTGACTAATGGAAAGGTAAAGTCTCTGAGTGTCCTTCTAATTAACACAACATTGAATGATGTATAAATATATTTTCAGAAAATGTGTCTTGATTTAAGCATCACATCCAGAATGATCTTTTGTATTGTTGCTGAGAAATCCTTTTATATTCCTTGCAACACCAAACATACCAACTCCACCGAAAGCTACCCAACAAAAATATTTTTTCCGTGGCTCCATTTAAAACAGTCGGCTCCTGCGGAGGCTGAATAAGTGCTATCTGCTGGGTAACTTTGTCAACATCATAATCATCTTTGATTGGTGATTCGGGGGCGGTAGAGAACACATCAGATGCTGCTTCATTACCCATACCAAGTCTTGTCTGAATCCACATGCGCACACACGTGTACATGAAGGGGGCGTGGTGGAAAATGTGTTGCTTTGAGAAATGAGATTTTTTGTAGAATGTGTTTTACTGTATAATGGGGCCTTGAATGGACATTAAATGAATATACATTTCTCATAATTATTCTCTATATATATGTAGTTCTACTGCCATAATGCTGCATACAAACTATGGCTCACATTCACGCCAACATCAGTCCAACACACACACACACACACACACACACACACACGCTGGTCCCTCCCACTGCTAGGAGTAGGAAACAGCGCACCCAGAGGATAATGGATTAGTATAGATTTAAGAAGATTTATCTGTTAAGTAAGTGTGTGTATGTGTGTGTGTGTGTGTGTGTCCTATATCAAGCACAGCTCGTCTTTTAGATACAATCCAAACATAACATTTGCATCATAAAGACACCACGTTTAATCTGTCACTTGAGGAGGGAGGAGGGAGGGGCTTCTTTTGTGATTGTTGTAGAGAAATAACTGTAATGTACAATTTGCTATTAACTTTTCTCATAACAAGAAATGAATGGCAAAAATAAACCAACTCACACCTCCAAAAAACACAAAGGCGTCATAATAACACATTCACAACAATTGAGTCTCTGTGGCTCAGCATGAAAACAAATCTAAATGTACTTTGCAGCACAACATCCCTTCTGAACTCAAAAATAAATCACCTTTTTTGCTTTTAGATGTCTTGGCTGGACACAAAATGTGTTGGAGTAAATAAGACGTTTTGTGGTGTTTGGCACGGACTGCTTTGAGGCGCTCTGGGCTGCGAGCGCTTGTGAATCCCAGCCGTGGACTGTCAGATTTCATATGTGTGTGCCCCCGCTAAATGCAAGCTGTTTGGGATTTTAATAATAAATCAATAATGCATGTAGAAAAGATTACTGTAGTCAAACTGGAAAAGCCAATTAAGTTCTACTTTACATAATTTCTTTCCCCGTGTGCATCTCGCTCTGTGATTCTTTCACTTTGTTATTTTTATAGAATCGGAGGGATGACACCCTCTTTAATGAAAGAGCAGCTATTGGGCAGCTATTGTACAGCGCCCAGGGAGCAATGGGGAGTGAGGTGGGTGGGGGGGGTTGTCTGGTGCCTTGCAGGGCCCAGGAGGTGAACTGGGACCTCTCCAAGTAGCAGTCCACATTCCATATTTAGGTCTGGTCGGGGACTTGAACCTACAGCTCACAGTCCAAGCCCCTACTGACTGAGCCACTGCCGAGCTACTAGGTTCTTACATATTAGCAGGACATCGAGATTAAAAAACGATGTATTTTGAGTTTGTGTCTCTTTGACGTTACGTTGTCTATCTTTGGAGCAATTTTGTACGTCTACAGGGTCATTTTGTGTGTCTTGGAAGTCTTATTAATTGTCATTTTCTATCTCTCAAATGTTTTTGGACTTCTCTTTGAGCTGGTTCAGACTATCTTTGGGGCCAGTTTGCATCCCTTTTAGTTTCTCTTTATGCGTCTTCTGGGTCAATTTGCTTGCCTTGCGTGTTTTTGTGGTTGTATTGCATACATTTAGTGTCGTTTGTCATCTCTTTTAATTAATGTTCTGCCTTTTAAGTAATGTTTTTGCTTCCCTTTTTGCAGCCTTTTCACAACCTCTCATCAAGATTCTTCCCTGTATCTTTTCGGCAAGTGTTGGCACCCCTTTTAGTGTGTCTTTAGGGTCATTTTGCATGTCTTGAAAGTTGTATTGCAAGGCAAGGTAAGTTTATTTATATAGCACTTTTCAACACAAGGCCATTCAAAGTGCTTTACAAAAAACGAAAGACATTAAGAAAATGGCATTTAAAATCAGTCATTAAAAAGAAAAGCTAATAAAATAAACATTAAAAGAAAAAATACATGGATAAAAGTTACAGTGCAGTCTAAGATATGAATAGTTCAATTAAAAGCAGCGACACAAAGAAAAGTCTTCAGCCTGGATTTAAAAGTAGTAAGAGTTGCAGCGGACCTGCAGGTTTCTGGGAGTTTGTTCCAGATATTTGGAGCATAGTAACTGAACGCTGCTTCTCCATGTTTAGTTCTGACTCTGGGGACAGAAAGCTGACCAGTCCCTGAAGACCTGAGAGATCTGGATGGTTCATCATTTAGCGGGAGATCAGAAATGTATTTTGGGCCTAAACCATTCAAAGCTTTATAAACCAGCAGCAGTATTTTGAAATCTATTCTTTGACACACAGGAAGCCAGTGTAAAGACTTCAGAACAGGAGTGATGTGATCCACTTTCTTAGTGTTAGTGAGGACTCGAGCAGCGGCGTTCTGAATCAGCTGCAGCTTTCTAATAGATTTTTTAGTGAGACCTGTGAAGACACCGTTACAGTAGTCCAGTCTACTGAAGATAAAAGCATGGACAAGTTTTTCCAAATCCTGCTGTGACATTAGTCTTTTAATCCTAGATATGTTCTTTAGGTGATAGTAGGCTGATTTAGTAACTGTTTTAATGTGACTGTTGAAACTCAGGTCAGAGTCCATGACTACACCTAGATTTCTGGCTTTATCTGTTGTTTTGAACATTGCAGACTGAAGCTCAGCGCTAACTTTTATACGTTCTGCCTTGGCTCCAATTGCATTTCTTTAAGGTTGTTCCTCTCTTTTACTTTCTCTTTCTTAATAAATTGTGCCACTATTTGAGATTGTTGTGCATCTCTTTGGCACCACATTGCATCCCTCATGTACATTTTGAGCGTCTTCGGGGTCATTTAGCTTGTCTTGGAAGTAATACTGTGTGTCTTTGAGGTTGTATATTGTCTCTTTAAGTTTGTTTTCTGATGTATTAGTTATTTAGCCACCCTTAGAGCTAACTCCCCATGTATGTTGGGGCATTTTGCATCTCTTTTGGTTCATTTGGCTGTCGATGGAGGTCACCGCATCCCTTATAGTTTGCTATGCATGTCTTTGGGGTTATTTTGAAGTTGATAAATGTTGCAAATGGCTTGCTTTATGTCTCTTTTGAGTTGATCTAGCATCTCAGTGTAGTCATTTTTGTGTTTCTTTCTTCCAGCAAGAACTATAGGAGTAACTTCATACCAGAGGCTCTTGTCCAGGGGCCAGTGACCATCTCAATTATAGTATTTGACTATCAAAAAAACCTCTGACTGGTAAGTCCAAGATTCCAAGGTGGGGACCCAGACTACTTCATTGGCCCTGGCTCTAGTTTCTTAGCTGTTCTTCTCTTCAGGAATCCTTATGTTTGCCCCACTTCGTCATCTTTCTCCCCCTCCCCCGGCCCACTTTGTCTTCCACAAACAACATCTTCCCCTCTCCCTGTATCTTGGCAAAGTATATCCTCTCTCTGTGTCCTCTCCCTTGGATTTGTATTGAAACATAGCTAAGCACCACCACCACCCCTCCCAATCTCAGGGACCTGACCATCTGTGACTTAAAATTCCGCTCTTTAACTAAACCCCGCGTCACACTGGTCTCTGCGGCTTCTGTTGAGAGTGTGTGTAGTAGTGATGCTGCTGTTGCTTGTGGTGGGGGTGAGGGTGAGGGTGGGCCGTGTGCTGGAGCAGGGGGTAAGCTCCACTCAAAGCTGTCGTAAACACCACTAATGCATCGCTAAACTTGGGGAATCTCGTGTGCCTCAGTGTGCGCTCATGTCTGTGTGTGTGTGTGTGTGTGTGTGTGTGTGTATGTTGCACACACACTGTCAGCTAATCCCTCATAAACCTACATTTTATCGCTTACCACACCATTAGCTCAGCTGTGGCATTCTGCCTGGAGATGTCAAAACAGAGGGACTACAAGAGTCTGTGCTATTTCTTTGTTGCTCTGTGCCCACAAAATCCACATTTCCCTTGGCCTTGTGAGAGATGAAAAGAATATTGTCCTTCTCAACTGGGAAACAATGTGATATTAACAGCAAACAACCTTCTTTGTTATTTTTTTGGTTTATGTCGCCAAAAAACTGTAAAAGAAGATGTAAATTTAGACACTTTGAACTGCAGCTCAGGGAAACATGTTATTTTTTCATTTAAAGTTCACTGCTTCAGCGTTTTTAGAAGAAAGAATTATTATATTTGAACTGTTTACTTTTTTTACTTCATAGGCATTTCAACTGATATTGATGTGATTAATGTTGTGTTGCTTGTTGGATTCATAGTGCACACACTTCTAAAATTCACACAGGAAGAAAGGTTGATAGATAAGTAGAAACTTTCCACAGGGAGGAAAGATTTATATGACTTCCCTAGACAAACACACACACACACACACACACACACACACACACACACACACACGTAGCAGACAGGGGCTGTGTGAGGCTGTCTACAGATTGGCATCAGTGACAGAGAGTGATCTCCTGGGGGGTTTGAGCTGGGGAGCGAGGTGACACTGTTACAGCCTCTGATCAACTCAGGAGCTGAGGAAGTGTAGGTGTGTGTGTGTGTGTGTGTTTATGTTTGTGTGTGCATGCACATGACCTCACCCATTCCTATCTGTCTCTGCATTTGTTTGTTTGCAGAACAGTGCAGGTGTCACTGAGTGTGTCAGTTAAAACACATTTGTGTGTGCTTATGTGTGTGTATTCGGCTCAGTACTCTTTCAATAACATGTTTCAGCTGTCAGCCATAGGCCAGTCTCCCTCAGAGGCTTACACTCAACATGTTTTATATATACTTTTCCCGCCAAAATGTGCACATATACATTTATTTGTCAACAAGTCCTCCAACTCATACGACCAAATAGGTTGTTTGTTCAAGCGCGTAATACGACCTATAATCACATTTTAAAGTTTTCGCCCTCTAGTGCTCCCGTTGATTGCAAACGTTACAGAGGGTCGTTTATTCACAAATAACCCTCTCTGTAAAATCCTAAATTGTAGGATAGTTTGGCCATTAAAACGCTTTTTGATTCGATTTCTAGCGAGAAGTGTATATTGTACTTTTAGAATCCACGTCCAGTCGATGTGTGATCTATAGTTTGATAGATATCACAAAGAGGATTGAGGTTTCGCCAGGAGAACGTGTATGTCTTTCCCCCTATGTAAAGTTAGCATCAACCCTCACGGGGTGAAAACAGTATTTCCGGTCTCAAAGTTTTCATAATAAAACCAATGATCAAATGATTTAACAGTGATATCTGCAGAACTCATCAACTAAAAAAACATCAGTTTATCCTTGTTAATTATACGACATGTATTGGTTTAAATTGTGTACAATGCTTTTGTGTTTTTCCCATAGGTTTTTCTCTTTCGATTCTGAGAGACACCTTTCTTTTTCAGAGGTTTTGATAGGCTAAAACAACGAACTATACCCATAATCCTGGATGTTTTAGCCGCAATGCACGTTGGGATATGATGTTTATGCGATATGAAATCAGAAAACATTTAAAAAAATGAAATACTTTATTCCGATTGTTCTTGCTTTTCTCTTTGAAAGTCATCACATAACGGCATTGTAATACACGGTTCGGCTGCATTAAATATTACATATCTGCCGTAGATATTTATTTATAGAGCCCTGATCAGAAGACTTCTAGACAAACTGGAAGAAATGCCGCCAAAACTGAAAATGTGACGTGGATCATAAATATAGCAATTTCTCTTCACACAATACGTCTCCTTGCAGTATCAACACTAATTCGGCTGACTTTTATATTTGATCCAATTGGTAGATAACCGTGCACAGCTGATAGAAAGGGATTTTTTTGTAGTTTTTAAAGATATTATTTACTACCTTTCCAACTCCTCATGCAGTGGACTGTTACAGGTCTATACAGGTTCATGGTACAATGCATAAGCTTCAAACCGAGAGACTGAAACTGTGTTTTCCTTTACCCTTCTGTTTTAATTTCACAATAAAGTTAATAGTAATATTATGTTTGATATTATTATGTTTTATTAACTACACCACTGGTTTTTTAACCCGCACCGCCTAGTGGTTAAAGCATGTTATTGAATTTTGTTGTTGAACACGTTTTATTTGATGAAAACATTTAAATATTAAGAGTAGGCAACATACAAAACTGGGGAAAAGTAGAAGGCATGATGGAAATATAGAATATAAAATATCAAAAAGATACTGGAGTGATCTCTACAATAAAACAGTTTAGTGCAGGACGTCCAAAGATATTAACAGGAGGATGTGCTAAACAGACAAACTAATAAGGCTTTATTCAAACATTAAAGAATACTTTAAGTTAAGGTCTTCTTTTGAATAAGAAAAAAACGTTGGGGTTATCCACAGATAAATATTAAGTCTGACAAAGTACTTAACGTCCAATATATTGCATAGTTTATTTTGGCACTTGACAATCACCTTCCCTGAATTTGACTCAGGTGTAACTAAAGTCTGATTTAAGGGTCATTTATATTTCACATCATTAATCAGAATCTGCAAAGTAACTCAAATAAATGTAGTGGAGTAAAAATACCAGGTTAACCTCTGAATTGTAGTGGAGTAGAACAAAGTAGTATGCTGCTGTAACAAAAACATTTCCCAACTTGGGATCAATAAAGTATATCTTATCTTATCATATCTTAAGATGATCGATTTGGACCCGTCCGAGTCCAGTTTGGAAAGTCTGCCGTAGTTCCACTCCATTTGAAAGAGCTGTTTGACGCTCGGCGTAACCTTGTCACACTGCCACTCCAACATCCAATCACAGAGCTTGAGCACTAATCACGCGGTTTGTAAAGCAAGGTGGATGTTGTAGTCCCAAACGATAGCTGGGGATTCTGGGTAGTGTAGTGTCTTCGGAAACTCTGTAGTGTCTAAACTCCGAAAAAACAATTTGTTTCTCCGAATCGAAGGTTAAAAATACAAAAGCATTGTACACAATTTAAACCAATCAATATTGTGTAATTAACAAGGATAAACTGATGTTTTTTAGTGGATGAGTAATGCAGATATCACTGTGTAATCATTTGACAGTGAGGGGAATACTTCCGGTTTTATTATGAAAACTTTGAGACTGGAAATGTACTGTTTTCACCCCGTGAGGGTTGACGCTATCTTTACATGGAAGCTGCATACACGTTCTCCTGGCGAAACCTCACATCATCTTCGTAATATCTATCAAACTATAGATCCTACACATCCACTGGACGTAGCTTATAAAAGTACAATATACACTTCTCGCTAGAGAGGGTTATTTGTGAATAAACGACCCTCCGGAGCATTTGCAATCAACGGGAGCATGTTGTTCCTTACACGACCACTAGAGGTGCTACTCTTTAAAACGTGACTCTGGGTCGTACTAAGCTGCTGAACAACCGAGCTATATGGTCGTTTTTTGTAGGAGGACAGGCTGTTGTTTTTAAAATGGGAAAAAAGGCGATAGACTTCTTGCTTATTATCATTAGCAAGTATGCCTTTCTGGTGTGAAGCAGGGTTGTAAGGGGGGGGGGGGGGGGGGGGGTCACATTATTTACATCTGTAACTTAATTAGTCTGTCTTTCAAAATCTCAAACTAGCGTTTGCAGCATTTTTTTTTTTTTTTTTAAAGTTTCTGTGGAAGTGTAGTACGTTAATTAATTGTGATAAATGTCACAAATTCTGTTTATTTGATATTGTCTTCTTCAGACAATACATACAACATTGTGTTTTTCCCCTGGAATGCACGCCAATTGTAACCTTTACCACTAACAATAAAAGCAAAAGTAAATGTTACTGATGTTAAAGAGGCCCTATAATGCTCATTTTCAGTTTTCAGAATTGTATGTTGTGCCTCCACTGAGACAGGCTTTAATGTTCAAGAAGGTCTTTATTTGTCTCGTACTTCATGTGCTGCAGCACCTCTTTTCACCCTCTGTCTGAAACCAGAGCCCAGTCTGCTCTGATTGAAGCACTTAGAGATGTCCTGCCCTTTAGGCTATAACGTACAATATGTTGAAGCACTAACCAATAGAAGAACGAGCGTTAAATAGTGACGTCCCTTTGTAGCAGAATAAACAAAGGACTGTTTGCGTCTCATGCAGGGGGGGTTTATGTGGGAGAGAAACTCCCTCTGGAGCCAACTTTGGGATTTTGGCGTTTGCAGACCATTTACATGCACACAAACATTTATAACACACTACAGGAAAGGTCAATCCCAAATAAGCATTAAGGGCATCTTTAAAAGGTTTTCAGAGAGGATATTCACACTGAGGTTTAGGCACATGTGTTCATGTTGGTTTGAAATCCAAAGTTAGTTGTTGCAAAAAACGTTTTTATTCCTCAAAATGATGAGGAAAAAAGAGAAAATTGTTTCTTCAAGGGTTTTGATTGTGTCATTAAAATGTCTATCAATATAAATGCTGTAATCACGGGAACGTTGCTAACCCAAAAACACTGAAGACGTGATAATGGAAAATGCAGCTTGCTGAATTATGTGTTTCTGCGTGTATTTTGCATCTGTATTTCCAAAAAGAAAAAAGGCTTTGCTCTTTTCATACAGCCATCTTATTTTTAAGAAACTAACCCTTAGCTTGCAGTAATAAAAACACTGGGTGACCATAATCCTCACCTATTAGATGGATGGGGCTTCCAAAATGCATTAATAAGGTTTGTATCACTCCGTGTACAGTACTGCCAGTATTTTAGTAAATACAAAAAGGCGTTCAGAGCTTTGTTTTGTTTCTAGTTGCCCTATTTTCCCAAGAAAGTCAATTCCCTGCTTGAGCAAAGTGAATGAATATGCAAAGACGGAATAATTTCTCCAGGAGAGAGTAAAAACATCCACTTTACGGTGACCTGTGAGTCAGTCAACTTAAGGCAACAAAGATAAACACTTGAGCGAGGCGAGGGAAGGTTAGAGACACATCACAGCATTAAGCAGGGAAACAAAGGGAAGAACATAGAAATGAAAGAGTGGAGTTTGCATTTTCATTGTGTCAACAACAGATTTTTTTAGCTTGACACCGGGAGGTTTGTTTGGGTAGTTTATTTAAGCTTTTTGACTCGGCTGTCACGGTGAAATCAAGCAACATCTTCTTTATTCCTTTGTTTTTGCCATCTTTATTTTTTATTTATTTGGCTAGGTGTCTTAATGAGCAATCAACTCTCAACCCCTACATTTATAAATATGTCACATTTTGATTTAGCATTTGCCCCCCATGTTGTTAATATTCATTTGTAATGCTAAAATAGACCAAAACAGAGTGTCAATGACAAACATCTTGAGCTCTCTATTAATCTAATACCAAAGACAAAAACGGGATTTGTTTGTTTCTCCGAAGACAAAAACAGGATTACTTTGAGTTTACATGTAAGTACAAAAACAAGGCCATGAAAATAGAAGGCAGTGTTCAGTGCCATGCTGAACATGAGGATTTAGTTAATAATATCACTGTTACGTGTACACTTCATTTTACATGTCCAATAATTACTGAATCATTTGGAGGTTTAGGGGAAGATTATATTCAGTAAGTAATTTCATTCAATAATCTTGTATACATTTTGTCAGAGAATAGTTCAAACATTTATTTTTTTAATACATTCAGTCAAAAACCACGGGGTCATAAAAACCACAGCTTATACAAAGAAAACTCATTTCAGAAAATGTAGTCTCTTTAGAGGCAGAAACGTCTGGAGAGGCACACAATACAACAATGAACTTGCAAATTAACATTCAGGGGCCCCTTTAATCATCAGAACCAGATATATTGTATTTTTTACACCATGGCAAAATGTCAATGATACCGAACAAGCATATTGTCGCGTATATCATAATTGACCGAACTTATACCTCAGGTTCTTTCTTGGCAGTTAAGAAAATAATGTTACCAACTATAGGGCTTGTCATTTTTTTCGTCAAAAAATTCAAAAAAACATCACCCCATTTAAAGTAACAGTTAGATATCAATGTCATTCTTATGCCTGTAGGGTTAGCCTATCTTAGCATAATGACTGGCAACTTTGGTAAACAGAGAGCCTGGCTCAAAATATCACATTCTATGATGTAAAAATAACAGAGTTTTACAGAGGTTACGTGCAAGTCAAAATATTAAGTAGTCTTTATTATGAATTAGCAAAACAACGAGCAGAGGCCACAGGAAGTGACTGTGCTAAACTGAGGTTAAATCATTTCGTAACTCTTCTTTGTCCAAGCCAAAAACGCTATCAAACTGTCACACCATTGCTTCAAGGCTTTAACAAACACCATTTCGTAGGAATGTTAAACAGTATTGAACCGGGGGGCATGACGTTAGCTTTGATCATCTTATTTGTCCTTTTCTTGGAGCCTTGGAGGCAACGATATGTGCACATGGATGAGTCAACCTTCCTTATTGCTAATAATCCAATGTTGAAGCGAGTTGTACAAACTGGCAGCTCCCATCACCGCGCTCTCCTCCATGGTGACCAAAGGGACCAGCTGGCCATTAACCTCCAACAAAATCCATATATCAGTTGCTTTACCAGAACCAGCAAATTGATTCTTGCAACGTCCATTTGGCAAACGGAGAAGGTCACGGTTATTAAGACATGAAAACATTGGGAAGTGGGATGTTGTGACATTCAGTACTATAGAAAACCGAGTTGATTTAACATCAAATGTGCATCCATAAAGGTCAACATAGCTCAAACATGTAACAGCTGATTTTATTAGTGGATTTAGAATTTAGAATCGACTGCAGTTCAGGGCTAAGGCATTGTAGCTGTGAGTTTATTCTACAGAGGATTAATACTCCTGAATCCTATAAGCTGGATCCTGCTGTGTATGTTTCTCCCTCGGGGAATACCAGCTGAGATGTCTGCTATTGGACCGATAGTGTTATCCTTTGAAATCCCATATATTTGTTTGTATACAGTATATGCTGTATCTGCAGTATTCAGCACTTTGAACAAAAGCAAAGTTAAAGACCTTAAACCTAATATGTGTTTAAACTAACATGTAGCGCAGGTCTTATCCCTGAACAAATACATTTAATTTGGGCACCAGACAGAGGAATATCTACTATAGCCAGCTGTAAAAAAAATGATGCTTAAACACGCAGAAACAGAGGGATAGCCCGGTGACCTAGCTACTGAAGTTTACAAAGGAAAAATAATAATCAACCAATTAACTTTCAACGTAAAATGTCTGTATTTTTAACCCCAAATAATAATAATTAGTACATTAAACAAGCAACTCATGTCACAGACCATTTACCAGAGCAACTTAAATCCAATAGATACAAAAACACAAACAAATAGGTCAAATTAACTCACAAAACATCAATTACTTATTTGACTCCGAGAGCCTACGATTGTTTAAATCATGGGGATTGACTGAGTGAGTGTGGGGGCGGGGGGAAGAAGTATTTTTTGTCGTTTGTCACTCAGTTTAAGAGTGTAGTTCAGGGGATAGAGATGTGTGAAAGTAAAGTTGTAAAGTTCTGTTTTACCAGTCCAGAGTGTGGTGTGTGGGTGTAGAGTGCAAGAGGAGGGGAAATGCAACACAGTCTCACTCCCTAAACGTCCAATAGCGACGCTTGGTCAGGGTCCCGTGGCGTGCAGTTGAGACGCGCCGAGGCTCCTTCAGCTTCATAAACGGACGCAAAGAGGTTTCAACTGATTGCAATGTATTTCCATCGGCGGAGGTATTTGACGCTCAGGGAAGCACCTGAAGTGGATTCTTATGGGTTCCATAAGAATCCACTTTCTTCCTTGCTAGATCCGACTTCCTCTTGGTTCTTTTTATTGTTGTTGAATGACATGCTCCTTTTAACAGTACACAGGTGCCAATCATTTCCTTGATTGGTTTCCTCCAGCTTCTCTCAGGGGTGGCTTGATTAGCCACTCCCCTTTTTCTCAGGGAATCTGTAGGAGTTTACTTTTTCCCCTGTCCTGCTACAAACATATAGCATCGAGAACTAGACCTTTCACATTTCATAATTCAGTTTATCCCTGGTTTTAGTACATTGTTGTTTTTTAGTGAACATAATGTAGCGACCCTGTATAGGATGCTGAGGGTGTCACTCAGGCATACCCGTCTCTCTGCCAATCATAGTGCTGCACAGTGATGCTGGTTGAGGTGCGGCCCGTGGTTGGGAGAGCAGACGGGGGAGGGCGGGAAGTTGTGATGTAGACACTGATATATATATGGGTATGTGTGGGAGTTAGAGGAGTGTGAGGTTGAACCCACAAGCTGTACCTGAACCTGTGATCATCTGTAAAGAAGAAGAAGTTATTAAAGCCTAATAACTAGAAGCCTGTTTCCGACTCCCTTTGTGATCCTTACAATAATATTAAAAATACATATAATTAACAGTAAAAATATAAGCGGATTTGGGTACAGAGTACAGATTTTGAACAAGATTGCATCACTTCTGTGTGTCTGCTTCTAAAATCCTCAGTTTATTTTTCTCTCTCTCCGTGTTCTGTTAGAGAAGACCTCTGATATTTCATTCACCTGGGAGAATGTTTCCCATCTGTTGTTCCAGACATCATGTCAGCAAGTACATACTTCAATACCCAAGAGAACCTTCTGTTCTAAGAAAGAGACATGGTTCTACAATTTAGTTTTATGTATCTGAGCTGTGTGTGCATTTGTGTGTGTGTGTCTTTGAGATAGAAATAGAAAGACAGTAAGATAGAGAGAGAGAAAGAGAGGGGGTGAAGATGTACTCCTGCCTGCAAAAGAGCTTGCTTAGTGACTTAAGAGAGGAGGGGTTGAGGTAAATTATGCCTAATGGGCTTACCAGTCAATACAGTTAGATGTGTCTGGATATATATTTTCTGTTGTATATTTAGTTTGGCTTCTGGTGCGGTATCCAGGATAGGGATAATGTTACACCTGGCCAACCTGTGGACTGGCAGTTGGTGGTGTCCTGTCTTTACAAAGGTGGATTGGACAGTATGCTCTAGCAATACAAGCATCAAGGGGGCACACTGCCTAGGCTTTCTCAGCAAGCCTGTTGACACTGGAAAGGAGACTGAAGCTGTTCGCAAACATTTGGTTCAGCAGGAGGAAGGGTAGTCATGGTGGGGAGCTCCTTATTCTCTCCAGTAATCCCTTGGGGGGGAGGGGTTGAATCTCCTTTTTTTTTGGCAGAGAATGTAGCGTCGACTGTGACCCCCCATACACATGTTGGGGTGGTGTTGCAGCTCATTGTGAAGTGCACATTGTTGGGTAGCCAACAAAGATTTGTGTTTGTATTACCAGTAATTACAAGTCAGAACCAGTTAAGGCACAATCTAACCCCCACCAAGGGTCTTCAGCTCTGGGCAGTGAGTGACCACACGATGATGCATTTATGACAGCTGAATTAAGTCATTTTGCAAGGCTTTTTGCACAGGCATGCCTAAGAGACATTGAAAGGAACAGTTGAAGTGGTGGGGGCCACTGTTCAAGGATCAGTCCTGGATGTTTCCCAGTGAGGCACATGAGTGGCATGAGACTAATTGGAAAGAATCTTGGCTGGAGGTATGTATGACATGTCTTCCGGGTATAGCAAGGGAAGTCAATGTGGAAGAGCCTCTGAAGCACTATTGTTTAGAAGTCTTTGAGAAAATGAACCCTACATCTCACTTGATTCTTTACACGAGTAAACATGTTTGTAATGAGTTGATGGTCTTGATCACTGGTGTCAAGTCATCTTCAATACAGCATAATTGTTATTTTGTTAATGACAACAATAAATAACAGGGTATGACTTAGGGTGTGGCTACCATGTCAGTACTGGTGTTACCACCATTTTATCTGGGTGTTGTCCATGTCTAAGTCTTGGAACATACACTTTTTTATAGTGTGTTTTCAATGAAAATTGCTGTGTTCAATGTTCAGTTTTAGAAGATTGTAGCTCAACCCCTAAGTCACTTTTGGTTTAAATAAAACTGATTGCAACCACCAAAAACCCAACATATATGGCCATTTGCTTCAAAACTGTAATCTACAAAATAATGGGACGTCCACTACTAATACAGTGTATGATCCAGCTCCACTAGAGAATATCCTCTAGGGTTGAAACAGGGACAATGATATCTATCTATCAGTATGTAGCTGGAATCCCACTGTTATATCATGTGTCTTATATCTTCCATTGGATTTAATTAACTGGCAAACAAGTGTATATGAAACACCTGTTGGTTTAGCCAGTGACAATTATTTCTTCCTCTGTCTTTCATAATAGCAAAAATAAATTGCATTCAGCATGAGCTGTGCAATCACACAGAGCAGCATTAATTTTAGACGGGTGGAAAACATCATGTTATCAGGACTGTTAGCCTTTGTGCAAACAACCCTTTTAATTAAGACTGTTCAGTTGTGCTCCAAGCTCATATTTGCAAAGTGGTGGGGGGGAAATAGACTAGAAAGAACAAGAGTAAGATAGACAAACAAAATGATGATTGAAGACCAAGCAACGCTAATAGCCACAACGTTCTGTGGGCCAAACATATCAGGCAGCAGCAACAGAACATTACTAAAAATGCATAAGTCAAGTTAAGAAAAACATACAAGAAACAAGTGTAATTAGTTTTCTCTCACAATATTTGTAAAGCATGACATTAAGAGGCTATACCACCAGCCAGTAGGATAAACTGCCTGACATTAAAACAAACAGCATTCACAAATGAATGCTTCAAAAACACTGAGCCAAATTGCATAACAATGAACAGAATACCATGTTGCTGCTTAGAGTTAATACCATAATGCACTGTGTGATCTCCAAACACTGACTATGAACATTTGACGCAGTGTTAAAGTTCCCTGAATAATTTTTTGGGAAATTAAAGTAGTTCAGCTGTGAATAACAATGACAAAAACACTGAGTAACATTAGATGTCACTCACTGTCTAAGGCAGAGGTGCCGAGTACGTCGACCGCGGGGGCAATGCTGGTAGATCGCGAGTCATTCATAACAAACAAAAAACACAGCTCCGTTAAAATAGACAAGACAGGTTTTGATCCCTCCTCCCTTGGCCTCCCTGCCACTTCATTCAGGAGTTTACTTGATTGACAGAAAAAGCGACCTAACGCTTTCCAGTCTGTTAACCCAGAATGCAAAGCGATACAAAATCAGTCAAGTGCCGGGAAAACTCAAATTAAATTTCAAACAAGAGACAAACAACAAAATGAGTGCGGGACCGAGCAAGAAGCTAAAGACATACCACTTCCACCCAGAATGGGAGGAAGAATATTTGTTTGTGATGTCACATTCAAAGGTTATTTGCCTTATTTGTAAAGCAAGCGTCGCTCTGCCAAAGAATGGTAACGTGGAGAGGCATTATTGGAGTGTTCACAAGGCATATGACAGCGACTTCCCTCCGAGTAGCGAGTTGAGAAAGAGAAAGGTTTAGTTTAGTTTAGTTTATTAGGATCCCCATTAGCTGGTGCATAACAACAGCTAATCTTCCTGGGGTCCACAAATAACATAAAACATGACATTTGACAGTACATTACAAGACATTGATACAAATCGTGTACGGCGTCAATTTTCCTTCAAACAGTGACTTTCGTATCAACCATCACATACAGCTTATTTTCTGATTCCCCATTTCCTTGGCATGTGTTTAAAAAAACCTATATGAATCGGTGTGCTGCTGTATGTTTACCATAACCTGTCTGCTGCTGGTGTAATTTACAATCTGTGGGCTTCTAGATGCCTCTTCAATCGTCTTTAGAAATCTGATCTGGCAGTGTGTTCCATGCAGCCATGGCTCTATACAGCACTGTGCTCTTCATATACTCTGTTTTGGCTTTAGAGATTTGATAGCAACCTCTTGTGGCATGTCTCGTTTTATATGTATGGATTTTAGAGCTAGGTGTAAGTTGCTTATATAGACAGGTTGGATGTTTCAGCTCATTTATGTTTCTCAAAAAGACAAGGAGTGATACCATCAGCCTCTCCGTGACTAATGTTAAACTGATTATTTAATATGATTTGTTAAAACATTGTTGTATTTAAATAAAAAGCAATGTCAATTTTGTAAACAATTTGTTAAATACATTTAATAATATATGTATTTTTGAATCAAGTATTCATCTTTGTCTTCATTGTTAGTTTCCACATGCCTAAAACAACCTCAAGCTAAATCTAAAAGTTGATGGCTAAATGAGAGCGTTTGAGAAATTGTGCAAGGCATACAGTAATAGTCCGAATAGTCGATTAATCGTTTCATTAATCGATAGATTAATCGATTATCAAATTAGTGGTTTGTTGCAGCCCTATTGTAGTTATCCCATGTATAAATAAAACGTGTTATTCAGCAACCCTTGCAATTTGGGATTTTATTTTTGGTTGGTAGACCTCGGTGAGCTGGTCATTTCAAAAGTAGCTCACCAGCCAAAAAAGTATGGGCACCCCTGGTCTAAGGAGCATGCATGACATCAAGCTGCTTGACCTCTCTGGAAAGAGGATGTTTTCAGAGTAAATGTTCATGTGAAAGACCAGATAAGCCATCTGGATAACTGGAACAATTCTACTTGCACGACAATCGTTCTTCTCTGACATCATTACTGCACGACAATCGTTCTTCTCTGACATCATTACCAAAAACAAAAACAATGCACGTGCCTTGTTTGCTACCGTCGACAGACTAACTAACCCCCCAGTGTCAGTAGCCTCTGAATTTCTATCCACCAGGGCGTGCAATAATTTTGCCTCCTTTTTCACTGACAAAATTCAGAAAATAAGACAAGCAGTCAGTGCCTCTGCATCAGGAACAGCAAATGTGTTGTCTCTGTGTCCACTTAACATCAATTCAAACACCATGACACAATTCCATCAGATTAATGATAAAAACCTAGAGGACATTATTCAACTTCTGAAATCCTCCTCCTGCTGCCTTGATATTATTCCAACGGGATTTTTTAAAGATGTTTTGCCTTGCATGGCCTCAGATCTACTTCATATAGTAAACAAATCTCTTCACTCAGGTATTTTTCCACAGGCCCTGAAAACTGCAGTCATTAAACCGCTCTTAAAAAAGAATAATCTAGATGCTTCAGTAATGAACAATTACAGGCCCATATCAAACCTGCCATTTCTAGGTAAAATCATTGAAAAAGTTGTTTTTCAACAGCTGAGTAATTTTTTGCATTTAAATGACTGTTTCGATGTGTTCCAGTCAGGCTTTCGTCCAAACCACAGTACTGAGACTGCTCTTGTAAAGGTCTTTAATGACATCCACTTAAACACAGACAGTGGCAGAACTTCAGTGTTAGTATTATTAGATCTCAGTGCTGCATTTGACACTGTTGACCACAGCATATTACTAGACCGACTGGAAAACTGGGTGGGACTTTCGGAAACCGTCCTAAATTGGTTTGAATCCTACTTAAAGGACAGAAACAACTTTGTTTCTATAGGTAAATACACATCTGAGTTGACAAATATGACATGTGGGGTTCCTCAAGGCTCCATCCTGGGGCCGCTTCTCTTTAACATCTACATGCTACCACTGGCTCAGATAATGAAAAACAACAAAATAAGTTACCATAGCTATGCAGATGACACACAAATTTACGTAACAGTTTCAACAGGAGACTATGCTCCAATTCAAACACTGAGTAAGTGCATTGAACAAATCAATGACTGGATGTGTCAGAACTTTCTCCAATTAAACAAAGATAAAACTGAGGTAATGGTTTTTGGTGCCAAGGCAGAACGTATAAAAGTTAGCGCTGAGCTTCAGTCTGCAATGTTCAAAACAACAGATAAAGCCAGAAATCTAGGTGTAGTCATGGACTCTGACCTGAGTTTCAACAGCCACATTAAAACAGTTACTAAATCAGCCTACTATCACCTAAAGAACATATCTAGGATTAAAAGACTAATGTCGCAGCAGGATTTGGAAAAACTTGTCCATGCTTTTATCTTCAGTAGACTCGACTACTGCAATGGTGTCTTCACAGGTCTCACTAAAAAGTCTATTCGGAAGCTGCAGCTGATTCAGAACGCCGCTGCTCGAGTCCTCACTAACACTAAGAAAGTGGATCACATCACTCCTGTTCTGAAGTCTTTACACTGGCTTCCTGTGTGTCAAAGAATAGATTTCAAAATACTGCTGCTGGTTTATAAAGCTTTGAATGGTTCAGGCCCAAAATACATTTCTGATCTACTGCTAAATTATGAACCATCCAGATCTCTCAGGTCTTCAGGGACTGGTCAGCTTTCTGTCCCCAGAGTCAGAACTAAACATGGAGAAGCAGCGTTCAGTTATTATGCTCCAAATATCTGGAACAAACTCCCAGAAACCTGCAGGTCCGCTGCAACTCTGACTACTTTTAAATCCAGACTAAAGACTTTTCTTTTTGTCGCTGCTTTTAATTGAACTATTCATATCTTAGACTGCACTGTAACTTTTATCCATGTATTTTTTCTTTTAGTGTTTATCCATGTATTTCTTCTTTTAATGTTTATTTTATTAGCTTTTCTTTTTAATGACTGATTTTAAATGCCATTTTCTTAATGTCTTTCATTTGTTGTAAAGCACTTTGAATTGCCTTGTGTTGAAAAGTGCTCTATAAATAAACTTGCCTTGCCTTGCCTTGCCTTACTTGTTGCAGAGTGAGCGACACAATTACTGCAATAAAACTATTTAGGGTTCCCAACCGTGAGCCATCTCTGTGCCAGCCATGGGCCAGCAAGTTTAAGAATGCAAAATCCATCATTTGTTCTGAATTGATGGCACTACCTACAAAGCAGAACTCCAGGGAGATATGATGTTCTCAAATGTTTTCTTTTTACCACAGGCCAACTTCTTGAAAGCAGATGTTTTTGTGACTCAGACCATTACATCAACAAACACAGACACAACAAAATATGTTGGTATAAAAGTATAAAATATTCGTTAGTGGTTTTTTGGTCTTCGAGATCTGTTAGAAAGACATTTAAAAGGTTTAACCTGCTATAATTCTTATATTTAAATAATAATGGATGTTTGTGGAAAGTCAAAGTGATAAACCCACAGAGAATTGTTACCTTTAACTCTACAGAGCGTTTTAGTATCTTTCAGCTCATTGTTTTGGTTCAGTCTAACAGCCCTAAACAACCTTGTTTTAACCCAAAGCAGGCAGCTGTTTACAACAAAAACTGGGTTTAACAGACTGTACTACACTTCCTGCCCATCACTATTGATACATACAAGTTATGGTTATTGACAATACTTAATCATTTTTATAAAATATGAATGATTCAAGTAGTCTTTGCATGGAACAAGTCCCGTCTGCATGCTGAACTTCTGACTTCTTGAAATACACTGTGCTTAACTTCCCAATAACATTACAGACTTTAAGGAATGAGGCAGCTGTGCTAGTAGGCGAATCACACATTGCTTTAAATGAAAGAATGCTTGCAGTGCTTGGCTTCCTGCCAGCAAACAATGGATCTTTTTTTTCTGAATCTGGGAAAAAGGTAGCAGTTTATAGTCTCAATACTACTTGGAACATTAAAAGGTACCCAGCCCAAGGTTGCACCCTCAACAATGAAATAGAAACAAAGAATGACTTAAGGCAAACCTTTTTTAAAGAAAGACTAAAGTGGGAGTTGACTAAATGTGTTCAAAACAAAAATAAAATAATGTATTGCCGAGATTGCTGATTATGAATATGTTATATGTGGGGGAAACTTCTGAAGCAATTGGAGTCAGGACTCAGAGAGACACGAGGAGAGCTAATAAATAATAATAATATATAATATTTTTATAGCGCCTTTCAGGAAACCCAAGGTCGCTTTACAAGTCGGGTAGGGGGGGGGGGGGGGGGGGTAGGGGAAAAGAGGCAGACAGGTTAAGGGGGTGGGGGGGGAAGTAGCGGAAAAAATAAACCTATTAAACTAACTATACAGTGGGGAAAACCTTGGTAAAAAGGTGCGTTTTGAGGGCTTTTTTGAAATTGTCCAGGATTGGAGCTGGAGCTTTGATGGCAAACACTGACTGTTTATTTGGAGCTTCGGCCGGAGAACTGAGAAGACAAGTCACGGGCCACGAGTTGACCACACGATTGAGATGCCAAATCAAATGTCAAGAACCCTCCTGTAGCTCCAGGTTTTAACTAGTTCAGAGCGTAATAATCAACATTCTTCAATAGATAGACTAAACAGCTGAGGACACTGAATCACATTTATTGTCGCTTATGGCTCGGGGTCATCTACACCCCGAGAAGGATGTGTTCCAGGTGTCCCGCAACAATAACTATCTCTGACTGACAGTTGCCTGATCACAAACTGGTAACAACAACAACTTGCTTGGGCAGCCCCTCCTTAAAGCCCCTGTCACACTGTCCCGAAATTGACACCCGATGGACACACGATAAAGGAAATGTTCAAATTCGGTTCTGATCGTAACAACATTGCACCATTCGTGAGGGCATCTTAAGCCATCGTATGACCGTCGGTGGAGTTTCTCAGGCTCCGTCAGCAACTTCATGAGCGGCAACTTCGTAAGGCACTCGTGAGGGCATCTTGTCGAATCGTGTCATCTTCGTGTTATCATCAGTGCCATCGGGCATTCGCCCTCACTCTGATCGGGGCGAATGCCCGATGACACCGATGATAACAAGATGCCCTCACGATGGCCTTACAAAGGGCAAAATTGGCACACGAATTCAACACGAAAATGAACCTTCGCAAGGTCCTTCGGCAATTTTTTGGCATGCCAAAGATTATCCCACCGATAACGAAGTTGCTGCCGGAGCCTGAGAAACAACACCAATGGTCATACGATGGCTTAAGATGCCCTCACGAATGGCCCGATGTTGCTACGATCAGAGCCGAATTTGAACATTTCCTTTATCGTGTGTCCATCGGGTTGTTTTATTGCACAACAAAATCATGTAAACATATTATGTAAATAACCCAATTTGTGTTCTGTGAAACTGAAAAGGATATAATATATTATTTTGAAGGAGAGTTGACAGGAAGTTGTTGTTGCTATAGAAACAACATTACGGAGAAAACGTAATATTTTCTACATATAAAGACGGATAAAGTAAAGAACAAAGTCTGAAGATATCAGTACAGTATCATAGTACTGTAACATAATTGTTTTTGTTACTTTCGTTGCAGTTGTATGTCTTAAATGTAATGTAAATGTTGCCTTCGTGTGTGGTTCGGGGCCATCTTCGTGCGAAATTCACAATTCCATATTCGTGTGTCCATCGGGTGTCAACTTCGGGACAGTGTGACAGGGGCTTAAGGGAGATAACGGCTGCTCAAGGTTGGTCAACTGCGTCAGAGGGCGAACGAGGACACCAGGGGAAATTATTCCCCAACATTATATATATTTATCTGCTTGCTTATGTGTTCACGATGCGCACAAAGGTCAACACAGTCCGTGAGCAAGCGATGAAATATTACCTGTTAGAGGTTGCATGCTTTGGTTCCACAAAACTGAGCAGTAACCTCAACTATTGTCAAATCAACATTCAATTATTATCTCCCATTGCAGTGTCATTTTCTCCAATGCACTTCTTTACATATTTGAATAACCATTGTGTGTGTAATCTACAATACAAATAAATGTGCCTCGCCTCACTTGCTTTTGACATTTGTTTCCCAGATGGTGGATATTTCACCAACTCAAAATGATATTTCCCGATGCAGGCGGCAGGGTGGCTGAGTCTTATTTGAAGCTTTGGGAGCTAGTTTCAGAGTCCATTAGAAACAACTCCATCCACAGTGGGTGTGATGAAACGTAATATGGAAATGAGCTACCTCCAGTCTCAACAAACACAAAGCCTCCATACAAGCGCTTATATTCATAATGTATTGACAGGGGTTGGCTCAGCCGATCAGAATCATTTTATGGCACAATAAATAGCAGAAGTGCGGTAAGAGGGGTGGGCACATTTAAACAAATGTATATCTTTAAAATACATTTGTGTCAGGAAGTGGAATTGGTTATGGCCGCCATGCTGTTATCCAATACGGAGTTCACATGGGGATCCACTGAGAGCTTTTCAGTCAAATGAATGTTTGCTTTGTGTAAAATGCAACAGCTTTTCACTGAAGAATTCCCAGAATCCCTGCTGTATAATATATAATGACCGCTTTTTTAAACATTATATCCCAAAGAATCGTGGTTACAATACTGCATATTCACTGCTATCACGCCTGAGTCAATGCTAAGTCAAGCGTGACTGAAAACAATGTCACAGCTAAACAAAAAAAACAACAGTATACATTGAAAGGATCATACTTGCCACAAAAAAGGCCCCTTTTATACATTAGGCGATGGATTATCCTGGTTCATCAGTGCGAGAGAATGAATGAAATCTCACACCGTAAATATGATTACCGCCGGCCTTTATACGATTTGTACACAGATTTTTAATTAGATCCATCAACAGTGCGAGGGCTGTGTCTTATAAATTGGGTCATTCTTATAAAGCCGGCCTTCTTGCTAGTGGCGGATTCAGCCCGAGGAGGAACACGCACAGCTGCTGCTAATACTAGGGTGAAGGGAGAGGTGGATGGAGTCTTCAATGTAACGGCAGATTTCAGAAGTTTTTGTCAAACTAAGAAATCTGAGAAGAGACTATACCGTGGCTCGGAATATAAATCAGCTTTCCTTTTGCACCTCCACTCTGACATCTGTTAGATACAACAGATAATGTTTTTATTGTCTTTACAATGAAATGAAAATACCAGCTCCCTATATTGTTCTTTCTTATAAAAAGTAAACAGTAGCAGGTTCCCACGTGTTTCTATGGAGAGAAAAGTTAAGAGTGATGTTTCTCTTTGAGGGGAGTTCACTTTGAGTTCCACATTCTGTTTCTGTTACGTGCTGAGGAGCCAGTGAGCATCTTTTCAATGACGCCCATGATTCTCAATACATCAGGATTATTCACAATGGTCCTTTTAAGTGCTGGCCTGCCGAAGTAGCTGCATGTGGACTTATTGCATTCATTTCCTTTTCTTGTGCATGCTTGTATGTGTGTTTTTGTGTGTGTGTGTTTACACTCCACTGGGGCCTTTCCTTGGCTGAACAGAGCTACTAATCCGTCTCTCTTTTCCAAGCCTTCATCTTCATCTTTCTGACTGTGCATGTGTGTGTGTGTGTGTGTGTGTGTGTGTGTGTGTGTGTGTGTGTGTGTGTGTGTGTGTGTGTGTGTGTGTGTGTGTGTGTGTGTGTGTGTGTGTGTGTGTGTGTGTGTGTGTGTGCATATAGCCATCTCCCTTAGACAGCTGCTCCTGAATAAACATGGTTTACTTCCTAATCGAGCAGGGAGAGCACTGAGGGCTTGAACTCTCACTGTAACCACGCACACACGCACACCCACGCATTAAAAAAAAACAACACCGCACACGGACCAATACTTAGATAAATTGCGTGCACAGGTATCAGCTGTTTTAGCTATAATCATCTCCATATAATCCATATGTAGCCATCATGCATTAGACATCAAAGTGATTTTGTCTATGCAGCGATCCATCAGTGAAGGGGCACGCCTGAGTTCCATAAAAGGTAGAAAATGGTACTACTCCAGCCTAAGTGTCATGAATATGCAATACTTTTTTGTGTATTTATTTGCTCACATATGGTTGCGTTTTAACACACACACACAGATAAATTGGCACACATGTATTAATACACACACCCTGGCTGGCGTTGGGGGCTAGGATGCACTTGGTTCTCTCGCAGGAACAGATGGCCTTAACTCTGGAGGGATGATCACAGGGAGGATGGAGGTCAGGAACCAGCGAGGGAGGGAGGGAAGGAGGAGGGGGGGTTGGAGGAGGGAGAACGAAAGCTGGAAGGAATGATCAGAGCGGCCTGATGGTAGGCAAGGAGATGTAAGGAGGATTGAAATGGGGGTTGATATTCGGGAAGACAAAAACAGGATGATCAGAGGGGGGGGGGGGGGGGGGGGGGGGGGGGGGCAGAAGGTCTGACGTCAGACAGGAAAGTTGAGGAAGAGATGGAGGAATATATACATAGAACGATTAGAGAGGTGAGGGAAGGGGGATGATGATCCGAGAGAAAACATGTATTAGGAAAGAGAGATTCACCACAGGACAAAGGTCACGAGATGGATGTGGAGGATTCACATGTGCCTTAAAGAGGAAGAAGAGTAAGTAGACTGGAGATGAAGGAATGGAGATCATGAAAAGATTGAGGATGAAAATATACACAAAGGAAACCATGTGAAAGAAGTCCATCCATCTGTCCATCTATTGATCTGTATATGTACTTAGTGATGGGGAATGGGGGAAGGAGAGAGTATGGAGGTCAAGTGAGCCATGCAATGAAGGATGGCAGGAGTTCACACGTAGAGCAGGGTAATTGTCTGAATCGAACTGTTTACGTCAGCACTCATGCATTCTTTATGGAGCTTGAAAACTGACATTATGTCAACATAACCATATGCATGAATGTAATAATGTTTTAGTAAAATAATTCCAATGGAATGTGAAAGGAAATATAAAGCTTCATGATATTCCTTGAAAGATATTGCGAGAGAAAGTTCTTTTTGAGTTTGACCTAAACATGTTTTGTGTTCTGTTGCTTTATTCTTATCTTGGTCTTCAGTCAAAAACTGAGGTTGATTTGGAAATGACTTGCACCATACTAATATATATATATATTTTTTTTTACCTTTCACCTAGACATTTTTTTTTATGTGCCTGTGTGTCTAGAACAAACATTAGTCCATGATTTGTGTGTGTGTGTGTGTGTGTGTGTGTGTGTGTGTGTGTGTGTGTGTTTAGGCAAGGCAAGTTTATTTATATAGCACCTTTCAACACAAGGCAATTCAAAGTGCTTTACAAAAAACGAAAGACATTAAGAAAATGGCATTTAAAATCAGTCATTAAAAAGAAAAGCTAATCAAATAAACATTAAAAGAAAAAAATACATACACAGTTACAGTGCAGTTTAAGATGTGAATAGTTCAATTAAAAGCAGCGGCAAAACGAAAAGTCTTCAGTCTGGATTTAAAAGTTGTCAGAGTTGCAGCGGACCTGCAGGTTTCAGGGAGTTTGTCCCAGATATTTGGAGCATAATAACTAAACGCTGCTTTTCCATGATTAGTTCTGACTCTGGGGACAGAAAGCTGACCACTCCCTGAAGACCTGAGAGATCTGGATGGTTCATAATTGAGCAGTTGGTCAGAAATGTATTTTGGGCATAAACCATTCAAACCTTTATAAACCAGCAGCAGTATTTTGACATCTATTCTTTGACACACAGGAAGCCAGTGTAAAGACTTCAGAACAGGAGTGATGTGATCCAATTTCTTAGTGTTAGTGAAGACTCGAGCAGCGGCGTTCTGAATTAGCTGCAGCTTTCTAATAGATTTTTTAGTGAGACCTGTGAAGACACCATTGCAGTAGTCGAGTCTACTGAAGATAAAAGCATGGACAAGTTTTTCCAAATCCTGCTGTGACATTATTATTTTAATCCTATATATATTCTTTAGGTGATAGTAGGCTGATTTAGTAACTGTTTTAATGTGACTGTTGAAACTCAGGTCAGAGTCCATAGGCGCATTCACACTGCGGTACTTTTCCCACAAAGGTTCATGCGAACTTAGTTCATGAGAACTCTTTTATCGCGTTCACACCAAAAAGAGCCGGTACTAAAAGTAGTTCATGTGAACCTTTTTACCCCCTCGAAAGTCCCTGCTAGAGAGCAGGGACTTTCGAGCGGCTCTTTTGTGAGAAAAAAAGCTATATTTCTGATTGGCTGGGCGGATTGCAAACCACGCCCCGTAAAACTTCCAAAAAGTTTTGTGAAGCCGCCATTTTATTATCCTCGCATTAGCATTATTAGCATTAGCATTAGCCCAGCGCAGAAACGCAGAGAGACTAACTTATGGCAACACAAAATAAAACATGGGAGCGGTGGAGATGAGGAGGTGTCGGCGTTCTGGCGATTTACTCGGAAGGCTTCAGTAGAAGCTGCTGGGAGTCCCAGCAACTTCTACTGAAGTCCTCTTACAATTCCGGGGACTTCCGGCCGGGGACTTTGGGCGGCAGTATCCGCCGTGAAGTTGTTTGTAGCCTGCCAGTAAACCCAAAGCAGAAGAAGAAGAAGTGACGTCAGCGGCTTCATTTGCCTAATCCACCCCCAGGGACTTTTTCCGGTGTGAACGCGATCTGTACTTAGTTCATGCGAACTAAAGAGTTCGCATGAACTAAGTTCGCATGAACCTTTGTGGGAAAAGTACTGCGGTGTGAATGCGCCTCATGACTACACCTAGATTTCTGGCTTTATCTGTTGTTTTGAACATTGCAGACTGAAGCTCAGCGCTAACTTTTATACATTCTGCCTTGGCTCCAAAAACCATTACCTCAGTTTTATCTTTGTTTAATTGGAGAAAGTTCTGACACATCCAGTCATTGATTTGTTCAATGCACTTACTCAGTGTTTGAATTGGAGAATAGTCTCCTGGTGAAATTGTTACGTAAATGTGTGTGTCATCTGCATAGCTATGGTAACTTATTTTGTTGTTTTTCATTATCTGAGCCAGTGGTAGCATGTAGATGTTAAAGAGAAGAGGCCCCAGGATGGAGCCTTGAGGAAACCCACATGTCATATTTGTCAACTCAGATGTGTATTTACCTATAGAAACAAAGTTTTTTCTGTCCTTAAAGTAGGATTCAAACCAATTTAGAACTGTTTCCGAAAGTCCCACCCAGTTTTCTAGTCGGTCGAGTAATATGTTGTAGTCAACAGTGTCAAACGCAGCACTGAGATCTAATAATACTAACACTGAAGTTCTGCCACTCTCCGTGTTTAAGTGGATGTCATTGAAGACCTATACAAGAGCAGTCTCAGTGCTGTGGTTTGGACGAAAGCCTGACTGGAACACATCGAAACAACTATTTAAATGCAAGAAATTACTCAACTGTTGAAAAACAACTTTTTCAATGACTTTACCTAGAAATGGCAGGTTTGATATGGGCCTATAATTGTTCATCACTGAAGCATCTAGATTATTCTTTTTTAAGAGCGGTTTAATGACTGCAGTTTTCAAGGCCTGTGGAAAAACCATTCAAAGCTTTATAAACAGCAGTAAAAAAGTGAAATTGTTACGTACATTTGTGTGTTATCCGCATAGCTATGGAAACTTATTTTGTTGTTTTTCATTATCTGAGCCAGTAGTAGCATGTAGATGTTAAAGCAAGCAAGCTAAAACTGAAAAGTTAGCTAAAACCTAAAATGCTAGCTAATGCTAATTAGCTTATCTTTCTGATAAGATTTTACTAAATTCTGTCAGTTTTGGGATTCAATTATGGTTAGTGATTCATTTGTATATTTATTTTTAACTTTGTCTTTCTAGTTTTTGCCTTTGTAATCATGCATTCACCCCCCCAGGGTCTGGGAGTGTTGGTGTCCATCACACACCCACATTGCCAATATACCCTAGTGCAGTGGTTCTCAAACTTTTTCTGTCATTCCAAATCAGTTCAAAATAGAGAAAATCAATAACAAATCAATACATTCATACATTCAGGAAATACATTCAGCAATGCAAATGACCAATTGAATGCATGAGTCTCATCACTGGATTATTAGTGACTGCAATGAGCCTGTTTTGCACGACACATATTTTCAAAACGCGGTTGCAGGCTTGATAATGCCACTCTCAAGTCTTGCTCAATGTTGAGCCGATCTGTATTTTGTTTTCAGTGTTGCAACAGCTGAAAAACGCATTTCACAGAGGTAAGATGTGGCGAAGGGAAGAAGAATGTGCACAGCTCTCTGCCCAATGGTTTCAGTTGTGTGTGTGTGTGTGTGTGTGTGTGTGTGTGTGTGTGTGTGTGTGTGTGTGTGTGTGTGTGTGTGTGTGTGTGTGTGTGTGTGTGTGTGTGTGTGTGTGTGTGTGTGTGTGTGTGTGTGTGTGTGAGGAGGCTCGGATTGGCCATCGGGAGAATCTGGACTTTTCCCGGTGGGCCGCTGCCGTTGGTGGGCTCTGGCTGTAAACAGTCCACTACCGCCCGCGAGGACCAAGGTTAGATTCTGGCCTGAGGTCCAAAAGGTTTATTAAAAAAAAAAATAATAATCTCCCGTTCATCGCGTCCACTCGCGACCCACCTATCACATATCTGCCCCCCACCAGTGGGGCAGGCCCCGCACTTTGAGAAACGCTGCCCTAGTGACAGTCGTGTTCATTCATATGTGAATCACCGCAGCAACGAGAGGTCCTTAACCAAACAGTCATGAATGTGCTCCAAAGATATTAGTTTGATTGGTCAGTAGTGGTCAAGATAAGCTGCTGACACACAAATCAAAACTCATGAGAGGCTGAGGGCTTAACATCTCACAACAAGCACTTCTCAAGCTGTCATTGTGACACACACTACATTTTCCATGATAGTTATGCAGTGAATTTTCAGTTTTTTAATGGCACAAACACCAGGTTAGTAAGCCCCTGAATCCCTATACCGGGTAGCACAGGCTAATCACAAAGACATGGTTATGTGTTTCATTCGAATATCAAGGACTTTTCAGCACTTTGTAAAAAAAAGAAAGAGGGGGGCTGCGTTGAAGGTAAATTGAACACTTGAAGTAGGGCTGCACGATATTGGAAAAAACTGATATTGCGATATTTTTTTTTTCTCCTGCGATATATATTGCGATATGAACAAATACAGGAATTTAAGAAAATACCTTTTTTTGTCCGCAAACAATCCTTTCTTGAACTTTAATGCTCTACAATTGGTATTTTTCTAACTATATTTAACCGGATGAAGGATTTTAGTCACGGACGTCTGGATCTTAAGTTATCAGAGCAACAAGCTGAGCTAGCTCGGTTAGCAGCGCCGAACTGCCCTGGAGAAACACATGAAACTACTTTATTCAGTGTTTCTACCTTTAATCACCGGGTCCGTTTGCTTTGGAGATTTAATTGTGATTGGTGGTTTCCTGTCACTCACTCAAGTACCACTGACATGAGAGCCGCGCGAGTTTTCCTTTTGTAGCAAGCAGCAAAATAATTGTAACAGTTTGAGTTAATTCACCTACTTAATATCGCACGTCGTAAAACAAAAAATAAAAACATTTTTAAATTGCACGTCCTGCGATGTGAATATCGCGCATGTGCATATCGCGATTATCGTCATGACACAATATATCATGCAGCCCTAACTTGAAGCACTCTTAGCATCTTGCGAGAGACCAGCAAACAAAACATTAGGCCCATTCGACAGCATGATGCTCTGAGAACAGCCTACATTTGATTTCCTGATGATCCTTGATCTGGAACTTGAGATGTTTATGGTTGTACACACTGTTTTACTGGAGTCCAGCAAGGGAAACCGACAGCTGGCCAGAAGCAGGAACCGTGCGAGCAAGGCCTCTGATTCTATATTGCAACCCAAGATGTTTTACAATAATTGTTCTGTCACATCTTTTTAGGGATGTGTAACTCCAGGTGTGAACGTTGGAAGAGGTTTTCACTTTCTTTGGACTCACAGAGCTTCCGGGTATTTGTGAGAGGAGCGCTTTCTGCAAGTGAGGTGTGTGTATGTACGGCACCATTTTTGGGGAAGATTGGTGGGTTTCTAGCTTTGTCAGGCCTGTGCCCATTGCAGACATGCCGACTCCCCTCCCCACCCAGCCACCCACCTTTAAAGCAGCACTCACTTCCTCTGTCTATCCGTCCATCTCTTTTCCCTCTCTCTAATCGTGGCCTTAGGGCTCCACGAACGGACGAACAAGGCTAATGCTCCCCGGAGGAAAAGGAGCAATTGTAAATGAGGCAGAGGTGAAGATGAGTGGGTGAAACAGGGAGATAAAAGAGACGAGGTATGAGGTGGACGTGTGGCAAGAGGGGCCTTAAAAGAGACTGACACATGAGAGGAAAAGAGTGGAATAGAGAGAAGACTTGAGAATTACAATTTGAGTCAGCTATGATCTTCTTCTTTTTTCTCGTTACTTTCTTATCTTACTTGCGCTGGCATGTCACCCCTGACTACTCATTATTCTGGTCGTCACTTACGATTGCTACACACCCACAGTTGTTATCCGCTCTCCGTTTCAAACACAGACAAAATGGCAATGGAAGTAAAAGATGACAGAGGTTTGAGACTCACTGAATGTGTTGTTTCAAAGTTCAACAAGCATGTAAAGCAATAGTTTGACATGTTGCGATATATGCTTATCTGCAGTCTTGCCAAGATGTTGCGATATATGCTTATCTGCAGTCTTGCCAAGATACCAGTCTCTGCCTGTGGGGTGGATATGAAGCTAACGTGAGCAGCAGGCTAGTTTAGCTAGCTTCAAGACAAGAAATAGTCCCGCACAAAATCCATGTGTAAAACAATTCTATGTCTTCTGTCACATGTTTTACAAATTGAATAAACAACCTACAAAGTCATAAAAAAAAGCTTTTGAAGGTACTACAATTTCCAGTCTTTTTGCTAATATACTAAGAAGGTGTTTGTTGTAGATGCCATTTGATTTGATTGGAATGCTTCATTTCCATGGATACAGACATTGGAAAGTGATATCAAGTTTCTCTTCACAATTTTTGGCAAACAACAAAATAAACTAATTTAAAAAAATGTCATGATTCAAGACAAAATTCCAATGCTGTTCCGATTCGAGAACAAAGTGTCCCGGTTTTAATCCCCGTTCCCTGACTTCGTGTTTACTATAGACTCGAAAGTGCGGATTATCTACATTTTTCATTTACTCTATTTCCCATTATCTAAATGTTCTTGATTTCTTCTGCCCCTGTAATTCCCCAGTCTTATTTCAGGTCAGATATCATTCACACTGAATTGATGATACGTAAAAAGGAGCATGTGCGCATTCACAGACACACACACATTGTTTCATGTGGCCTACTTCTACTCCACTGAGCCCACCCAGCTGATAACTGATTTTGCCGAAACGAGGTGGCATCATACCTTGGCAATAACCCTTTTTGAAAAATATATTCAGTGTGTGTTTATTTGTTTTGGGGTTATGCATGTTTGTGCAGGAACAGTCTGCGCTATAATAATCCCATCCATATCAAGACAGCCCCAAGGCAGACACACTGTGCCAAAGAGTACACATTCAGCAGTCCTAATTGCACTCGTTTTTAGCAAAAATTAAGAAGAGAGTCTTGTTTTTTTGGACATACATGGGTGATTACTGCAACGTGTGATGGAGAGGGGGGAGCGAAATAAAATCAGTATGAAACCAGAATGAAAATGAGAAGAGAGGGTTGAGGGGGGTCAATGCGGGAGAAATAAAAAGCATGGCACTAATTTTAACAAAATGAACTTTATCTCCATTTGCTATTTTAGTACTTCACTATGAATGAATGGAAGTGGAGTCCTGTGGGACTTCACATTTTACCGGCTAAACATCCGTTTTAATGTCCGTTGGGAACCATTCAGAAAGTCAATAAATTGAAGGTGATGCTGGTTAAGTGGCATGAATCGCATTTTCCGCTTCAGCGAACTTGATATAGCAACAGTAATAGCTACATATTACAAGTGGGAACAATGCAATGTATTACTGAAAGAAAATGAGCGAAAATCACATTTACCCTCCATTTTATTACAACTCATTGCAAACATAGGAAATCGAAAATAGGCCACCTTCAGAGCATAAAAAGGGTTCAGTGCTTAGAACCACACACAACAAATCTGCTATCAACCATTATCTCCTTGTCTGCCGATACGTCCCCGTCAGCTTAAAAACACTCCCCCTCAGGGCTAGACATGTCAAACAGAGAGGTAAATGTGGCTCCCTGACCTCCTCCAAAACACAGAGAGGTTGAAGTTCAAAAGGTCAGAGCTTGTCTCAGCGCTCGCACCTCATCGGATGGGACATGTTTGGTTTGGCTGCGCCCCGGGGGCTTAGATTTCAATGACCTGATAGGCAGTTAAAGACCCTGCCGCTACTCCCGGCTCCACTTCTCCTGTCATCCCGCACTTCTTCCCCTGTAGCTGCCTTGGTGCTTTTCTTTCATTGTTGTGTTCAAAGAAGTGCTTTTTTGTTCAGCGCTTTACTCGCCATTCCCCAAACTAATTTGCTGCCAATTTTGCCAGAGGAATTGCTACAAAACAATTACATGCAAATTAGTGTTCAGACAGTTATTAGCCGTTGAGATCATGCTTGTTTCAAGATGTGTTGTCTTTTTCTAGATGTAAAAAACATATAAAGCATATAAAATATCTGTCACGGCAAGATGTGTTCGAGAGACATTAGCAAGTTGCTTCATGGTGGAATTAAATAAATGTGGGAAAAGGAAATACACTCATCCGCCTTTGTCTTTGATGGCTACAGGGTCTGTGATTAACAATAACCTCTCTCAGGGTGAAAGAACATTCACACACACTACAGAAAGTTATTTTAGATGAGACGAAAAATGTGTTAAGCTTTTTAAAATTACTAAAGCTGACTTTTCTCTCTATATGTGCCGCCTTCCGGCAAATCCCCAATCAACACACTGACATTCTCAAACAATATTGAAAAGGCCTGGAAGACAAAAGGCTCTGCCAGTCAGACTGCATATTCACCCGCTCTGACATGTATTGTCATTTGAAACTGCTGTCAGACAAACTAGACAACACACACACACACACACACACACACACACACACACACACACACACACACACACACACACTAGTCTACCTAATCATCTGACAACAAGGAGCCCATTGTGCTGTGTTATGACTTTGTAGAGCAGCCCACCACCCAGAGGGGAGAAACCTCTTCAAATCAAAAGGGCTTACGCTTGCCACTCAAAGAGCGTGGATATCCCAAGCTGAGCAGGATGGAGGAATAAAGATGTAGCCACAGAGCATGTTAGTCAGCTGAGGTACCCTTTCTCCCCCCCCCCCCCGCCTCTTTGACCTTAACTTGGTGCCAGTTGGACAAACAAAGATATTCCGGAGTCACAAGGGAATGTTTAGGGTCTCCTCAATTGAACCCTGTACTAAAAAAAGAAAAGTGGTGGGAACCATTTTTTTTTATTCTCATTGACACATTAAAGGGTATCACTTTCTATTCTATATTGGCAATTGTATTCCTGTTTATTTATAGAAAGATAAATCAAGTTATTCAGTTAAGTCATTAATCATTTCATCTATCTATGAATGAGCTCCAATAAGACCATAACAAATATCAAGATAAAAAAAGTTTGGGATAAATGGCTACAAAGATGATTTTTCAGTCAGCAATAAAACGACCTAGCAAATGAGAATAATGTGGTACTTATATAGCCCATTAAAGCAATTCTTTAAATGAAACATAAAATCAATGTCATTAAATGTAAACATGTATTACCACATTTACACGTGTTTTGTTGCTGATCTCTTTCACCAGGACCAGGGTTCAACATTTACCCAACGTTTATCCAAGTAATGTTTCACTGAAAAGAGCATAAACTCATCATAATGGTATTGAATGGAACTTTGGCTGCTAATAGCTAACGTTAACTAACACAATGAATCAGGCATCCCTGTGCTGTACAGTACATACTGTATGAAGCATTGGACAGCAACTGATTAGCATAGATTAGCATAACGAGTGCAACAAGGTGAGAAAAACTATAGGCTTGCTTTTGCCCTTTGCAAGACACATGTATACATGTATTTGACTTTAAGTGGTAGAGTGATTATTTGTCATTTGATTATGTTGTATTATCTGCATGCAGGCCCAAAGCTACAATAGTGTTTCCTAATTTGTTCTCTTCTGCCACACCTATCAGTTTCTAGCTCTAAGGCCAGGTTGTTTCTTGTAGCTCATTAATAACATAATTCAACCTTGGGAGTAAACTAATTCAATAAAAGCCCACTTGATCATACATAAAGAGGAAGAATCTCTTTCCTCAGCTGCTTTTGTATGTATTAAATGGTGAATAAATCAGATGATTGAAGCAAAACCCGAGCTTTGACAATAGCTCCCACAATGTCCTAATGGGATTTTCACGTTTATTCTTATAAAGAGATCAAAACACTCAAGTCGCGCTTTACGTCTTGTGAACACACCTGTGACAGCTAATCCCAGCTCTTTCCTAGAATAACCTGCTGAAGCACTAATTATGACATATTATTTTATAAAAGATTAAATGGAACGTGTGACTCTGTTCCCTCTCTGAAATTAGATTGTGTGGCACATGTAGAGGCAAAGCCAGGTTTAGTAATAGACAAAGTAGGCAGGTTCACACTACGCACTTCAAGACTCTGAAGGCAATTATCTTTAGATGGAAAACAGCAGCTACAATGTTAATGTATTTTAAAAGGAAGTGGGAGTCTCTACTATCTTAATCAAAATGTACCTTTCGGTAGAAACCAATACGAGCAGAGTTGATTTGATTGTTAGAAATTGTTTTAGTTTACCAGTGGCACACACTGCGAGCTTTGTAGACGCACCATCCATATTTGTTTTGAGCTTTAATTAAAGGGCAATCACTCGCAAATCATATAATCATGGGAGCCTTGATTATAAAGCTTTTGTGATGTGAATTTCCAACTTCACATGACAGCAAATCAATGGAAAGCTTTTCAGCAAAGTAGCTACTCAACCATGTGAATTGCCAAATCAACTGATTTGACTGAAGTCACCAGTGGCTGCTGGGTAGTGTTTTGGATTTGTTTGAAGTTGGTTGTTATTTGTGGAAGGTGTGTGTGTGTGTGTGTGTGTGTGTGTGTGTGTGTGTGTGTGTGTGTGTGTGTGTGTGTGTTGTGTGTGTGTGTGTGTGTGTGTGCGTGTGTGTGTGTTTGTGCGTGTTTGTGCGTTTTCTGCCACTAAGCCCATGTTGATAACAAGCTACCTATGAGCAACACGATCAATTCTTAATCAAACCCCTAATCACATTATGTACACTCTGAGTAAGAGCATACAAAGAATAATAATGACTTCTGTTACCCACATATGTGTCATTAGTAATGGATCGCTGTTGGTCGGCAGCTTTTGTTTACACCAATTGTACTTCTCACTGTGATTTGACACTTAACGCGCCTCAACATGGACGGATGCCCACTTCACAAAGTGATAACATGTTTGCCCAGAAGTCAAAAACTGTTTTTGTCATGTTCAAATGAGTGCAACACTATTTGAGGTACATGACAAGGCAACAATCCTGCACTTCCTGTGATGCAACTTTCTACCGTTACTCCATGTCTGGCAAATGCCAAGGTGTTTCAAAGCCTATATGTTTAAGTTTATATTGGAACATTTGTAGCCCACTCACTCAAGTTATGCCACTTAAGTAGAGTGCCCAACTGCCCATTTAAACCTTTTACTCTTCAACTTTTCATTATTCGAAAGGGCTTTTTAAAAGGGTCAAGCTCTGGAAACACTACCTTCTACAATGTCCCTATTGCAACTGTCCTTAGAAACCTCCAAGCCTGGTAAAATGACATGCCTTTAAAACATTACAACCTAGTTTGTGACGCAGTTTTGTTCTTTAACCCAATCCAAGCTATCCGTGATGCCATTATAGGGGTACATTTATCAGGCTTCTGTGATTAGGGTTAGGGTTACAGAGGCAATATAGAACTGTTTTTACAGGCTGAAGCTGGAACAATGCATCTCTGACCCGCAAATAGACAAATTAGCAGAACAGTGGCTCCAGTTCTTCCACATGGCTGTTACTTTTACACTTGCATGGGGTGAATGTTCATTTGTTTTTGCTCTGTTCAACCGGTACCGAAATAAATTGTATCAATCAACTTACATGATTTTTACCCAGAAGACAAAGATTTGTTGTCTATTTAAAACCACAATGGAAGGTTAGGTTATTTTAACTGACACCCTATCCATTAGTATATCCCTAACCCTAACCCATAAGCCAACAAAGTTAAACATAAATTATTTAAAGGCCCCATGTCATGGCCATTTCTACTGATCATAATTCCATTGTTGAGGTCTACTAGAAAATATATATATTGTGCAATTTTCCAAACTCACATTGGTTTCTCATAAAGCATCTCTGTATAGTATGTGTATTCACTCTCTGTCCTAAACGGCTTGTTGGAGCTCCTGCCCCCCCCCCCCCCCTCCCTGTGAGCCCAGTGTGCTCTGATTGGTCAGCTCGCCCACTCTGTTCTGATGAGTCCACCACCGTTACAGCTGAACATCAGTGATTATGTGTTACAATGGCGTTAGCAACCAGAAAATGACAAACAGATGAGAATGCTGTGTGGGGTCTGGGTGCCGTGTTGGAGGGACGTTACGAGGCTCGCTGCTGCGAGGAGCGGACAGTGTGAGCCGGCTTACTGGTGTGGTTTCCTGGTTGCTGTGAGACGGCGAGACATCGCGAATGGACGCGGAAAAGGGGGGGGGTGATGAGGGGGCTGCAGCAACCCCATCTGCGAGGCTCCACTAGCACCCGCACTCGCTACAGGGTGTAATTTGAGTGTTTGTGACTCTGCAGACTGTTTACATGCATAAAAAGCTACATAACACACAAGGGGACGGGTAATAACCAGAAAAGCATGACATGGGACCTTTAAGAAAAGTTAGGTAAAAAACTACTACCCTTTCGTTCAATCAAATATGAACATTCTTGCAACTTCGAAAGCATAAGCCTGGTGTTGGAAACAACGGATGTCTGTGTGTAAGTTTGTACTGTAACCTACACTGTGTGACAGTTTGTTTCGGCTTTGTATGCTTTTAATGTGTAGCTATATGCATAATAGCATGCTCCAAGCTTTGTGTGTTATGCAGTAAGGCAGTCCTTGTAGGTTTTGCTCCAGAAACCAGGATTACCCCAAGCACACATATTTTGGTTCACAAACCAGTAAGCAATTTCACACCTCTTTGCAACCTGATTGCAAATGAGGGTGAAATGGACACTGTGTAATACTTGGTTGTCGAGGTACTTTTTTCCTGGAGGGAAGGTTGAGGAGGTAGGAACAGAGAAATAATGAAAGTGTAAGGGGCTATTTGCTTGTCCATTGTCAATTAACCTCATCCTTGTACTAAACCACAATCCGTCTTGAGCATCTTCGCCAGGTTGCCTGCGAATGAACAATCTGACTGTTCATAAACAGTGTGAAGGCTGGCTGCCTGTTTGGCTGTGTGGTTGCCCTGTCACAGCCAGACATTGGACTGTGCCAATGCCAACGGCCATTGCCAGCGTTACAGCCACACTCAGCTCCGTCAGATCAGCTAACAGATGGCCTACAACAGGTTGGAACCCGCACGAGCGCAACCAGAACTGGACCAAATGCAACGACAAGTGCTGGGAACTTAAACATGCAGGGACAGCAGAATATGAGTTGGTTCAGCAGGTAGTGACGGCAAAATAGAAAAAAAGAGAAAACAGCGGGAAGGAGGAGATGAGTTGGCTTTGAATGGATTATGAGGACAGGAAGGCGGGATAGATCTCTGGGTGGAAAGAGAGATTCAAGCAGGTGAACTGTACAAGCAAACTGATGGAGAGAGGTTGACAGGGGGATTGAGGTAACTATGATGGAAAGGCAGACAGAAGGATGCAGGTTCAAGGCAAGATGGGGAGAGACAGGCAAACAGAGAGGGTGACAGGAACAGAGAGGAGATAGAAGTGCAGTACAGATACATGGAAGAAAGACGGATATGATAGAGGTCATCTGTCGCTAGGGAGACGAATGATTGACAGCTCTTCGGATTGTATGCTTTGACAGCAGAATCTGATACAGTCCTTTTAGCTAAAGCCTACTGCAAATCACATGTCTTAACACAGACATGGGAGATATGTTGCTATGTCATCATAACAAACCATTGCCATTGGTCGTTTCTCTGATGTTCTTTCTTTCTTGGATACCATCTTCACTGTTTATTTCCACTCCATTTCTAGGTCTTGGTTGCAGTGGCAGCAAGGTGGCAGAGGTCCTTTTCCACAGACACATCCTCCAGCTCCTCCTGGGGAATCCTTGAGAATCCCTACAGCATGTTCTGGGTCTGCCCCCAGGGCCTACTCCCCATGAGAAGTACCCGAAATACATACACAAGGAAGCTCCCAGAAGGCATTTCCTTCACAATTCAGAACTTCTGAGCTAATTACTATTTTATTTGAGGATATACACTTTTTAGACTGGTCCTGTTAGAAAAAGAGAAGGTCTTCATCCTTGAAGCCTTTACAAGCAACACAATGTAAGCACACTGGCTTACTAAATTGTGTAGTTTGTCTAGTAATATTCCCTTTTCGACTTATTATTGGTAGTTTGTATTTATCAGTGTTGGCTCATTCTAAAAGTATACTAAAATGAATGTAAAGGCAACATCCATGATGCAATATTCCTAATAGGAGATGTTACAACAGTACCACTCCATACAGTATATGATCTCCGGTTGGGAATACATGTCAACTCTTGAATGTAATAGTTCCCATATGTATTTCAAACATAATTTACAGCTTATGAAATTGTATTTAATTTGGGCTAATATGCTAATTGATTACTGGACACATTTAGTGGTATGACTACATAAAGAAAAATGTCCCTATTACCAATTCAAGAAACCTGGAACAAGTGCCAAAGAAGAGCCCATTTAATTCTGGATCTAAGTCCCGGGTGTATCCATCAAAGTGTTTTCCTCTTCCGTTTACATTGTGAAATAGGAGATGGCATTCTCCTAGTGCCCTTCTTGCAACATTAATTTAAATGAGATGTAGAAATAACTTGAGAAGCAAAGGACAGTAAGATAAATAAGATCTCAGATATGTAAAATAAATGCTGGGCTTTCATTTTCAACAAGTAACATCAAATGCACTGCTACTGTATGCTCCCTTCATAATATTATATTTGTAATATCTATATACAGTGGGGCAAACAAGTATTTAGTCAGCCACCAATTGTGCAAGTTCTCCCACTTAAAAATATGAGAGAGGCCTGTAATTTTCATCCAAGGTACACTTCAACTATGAGAGACAGAATGGGGGGAAAGAATCCAGGAAATCTCATTGTAGGATTTTTAATGAATTAATTGGTAAATTCCTCGGTAAAATAAGTATTTGGTCACCTACAAACTAACAAGATTTCTGGCTCTCACAAACCTGTAACTTCTTCTTTAAGAGCCTCCTCTGTGCTCCACTCGTTAACTGTATTAATGGCACCTGTTTGAACTCGTTATCAGTATAAAAGACACATGTCCACAACCTCAAACAGTCACACTCCAAACTCCACTATGGCCAAGACCAAAGAGCTGTCAAAGGACACCAGAAACAAAATTGTAGACCTGCACCAGGCTGGGAAGACTGAATCTGCAATAGGTAAGCAGCTTGGTGTAAAGAAATCAACTGTGGGAGCAATTATTAGAAAATGGAAGACATACAAGACCACTGATAATCTCCCTCGATCTGGGGCTCCACGCAAGATCTCACCCCGTGGGGTCAAAATGATCACAAGAACGGTGAGCAAAAATCCCAGAACCACACGGGGGGACCTAGTCAATGACCTGCAGAGAGCTGGGACCAAAGTAACAAAGGCTACCATCAGTAAGACATTACGCCGCCAGGGACTCAAGTCCTGCAGTGCCAGACGTGTCCCCCTGCTTAAGCCAGTACATGTCCAGGCCTGTCTGAAGTTTGCTAGAGAGCATTTAGATGATCCAGAAGAGGATTGGGAGACTGTCATATGGTCAGATGAAACCAAAATATAACTTTTTTGTAAAAACTCAACTAGACGTGTTTGGAGGAGAAAGAATGCTGAGTTGCATCCAAAGAACACCATACCTACTGTGACACATAGGGGTGGAAACATCATGCTTTGGTGCTGTTTTTCTGCAAAGGGACCAGGACGACTGATCCGTGTAAAGGAAAGAATGAATGGGGCCATGTATCGTGAGATTTTGAGTGACAACCTCCTTCCATCAGCAAGGGCATTGAAGATGAAACGTGGCTGGGTCTTTCAGCATGACAATGATCCCAGACACTCCGCTCGGGCAACGAAGGAGTGACTTCGAGGTCCTGGAGTGGCCTAGCTAGTCTCCAGATCTCAACCCCATAAAACATCTTTGGAGGGAGTTGAAAGTCTGTGTTGCCCAGCGACAGCCCCAAAACATCACTGCTCTAGAGGAGATCTGCATGGAGGAATGGGCCAAAATACCAGCAACAGTGTGTGAAAACCTTGTGAAGACTTACAGAAAACGTTTGACCTCTGTCACTGTCAACAAAGGGTATATAACAAACTATTGAGATGAACTTTTGTTATTGACCAAATACTTATTTTCCACCATAATTTGCAAATAAATTCTTTAAAAATCAGACAATGTGATTTTTTGGATTTTTTTTCTCATTCTGTCTCTCATAGTTGAGGTATACCTAGTATGAAAATTACAGGCCTCTCTCATCTTTTTAAGTGGGAGAACTTGCGCAATTGGCGGCTGACTAAATACTTTTTTGCCCCACTATAGATATCCTGCAATCGAATGATGTCTTTAATTGTACAGCAATCACTGATATACTAACTGATGTGTAACTGATGACTTAGACTGAATGCAAACAGACATCCAATGGTAATCAGCGTCTATATGGAAATTGTAATTCAACCGTAGAAACCATTGATGACATGTAATAGCACTGACAGGTGCTGAATGACATCTAAATGTTCACATTACAGTTCAAACTAAAGAGCTCCCACACACACACACACACACACACACACACACACACACACACACACACACACACACACACACACACACACACACACACACACACACACACACACACACACACACACACACACACACACACACACACACACACACACACACACACACCAGAGCTTTGTCTCATTGACGGGTATACATCAGAGCCATCTTTAAAGCATCAGGGCCCCGAACAGATCCCTGGTATGTGTGAGCCGTCTCACATTGATTGTGCTCTGCACCGACTGTATATCTTATCCGCGCTACATTATTTGTGACGGTCTCTGACTTTCCAGCTCACTCATCCACCCCTCGCCAACACGAAAGTGACTCCCTAACAGAAATGGTGCCAACAGACATGTCGGGGGGGAAAAAAAGAAGAGGGAAAATTGGGATGATCCACAAATCTATGGGATGAAACAAAAAGCGAGAATGTTTCTTTCTTTCTCAAAGAGAACTTTCACCAAAAGAGTTTGTCCCACTCTACACAGAACAGACGATGAGCTCCCTCTCTCCTTTATTCTTCTCTCCCCCATCCTCTACTCCAGTCCTTACAGTACAATAATTCTAATTATGTTCAGACAACTTAACATGCCAGCTCTAACGACAGCACAGATAGGGGGAAATTGGCTCATTTGCACAATAATAAATGTAGGTTTGAGCCCATATAAAGCCTATTAACATTTAAATGATACAAGGACGTTATCTCTAAAGTGTGTGCTTATTCGGGATGGCTTTCTGCGCGGATGTGCGGAGAATGATCAAACAGCCATGCGTCTGAATGTGCCCCAAATTCTCAACAACCCCGCTGACAAGTAGGGAATGGTGGAGGAGGAGAAGGGCAGCGTGAATTGGGAATGTGAGGAAATGGTGGAATTATAGGAGCAGGAAGTAGAAGTTGGTCATCTGTTAGTTACTGCTTTGTTTATGACATACGTTTTCGACATTCACTGACATATTTTATGTCATAGAACAAAACGTGGGAATCTATTAAGCTTGTGTTAACCTAGTGGGGCGCAGAGATGTGACAGGTGGGTCGCGAATGGACGCGATGAACCAACACACTCTCACTCCATAATCGTCCAGGAGCGACGTTTGGTCAGGGTCCCGTGACGTGCAGTTGTGATGGAGGGGGTGGACCTCACATCCTCTAGGGGGGTCCGGGGGCATGCACTGAATGCAAACAGACATCTAATGGTAATCAGCGTCTATATGGAAATTGTACACACACACACACACACACACACACATTCACATATTCACACACACACACACAAGTCCACCGCCGTTGCGAGTGTCCGGCTGTAACAGTCCACTACCGCCCGCGAGGACCCAGGTTTGATTCCGGCCTGATGTCCGAAAAATGTATTAAAACAAAAAAATAATAATAATAATCTCCCGTTCATCCAACACACTATCACTCCATAATCGTCCAGGAGCGACGTTTGGTCAGGGTCCCGTGGCGTGCAGTTGTGACGCTCCTAGGCTCCTTCAGCTTCATAAAAGGACGCAAATAGCTTTCAACTGATTGCAATGTATTCCCATCTGCGGCGGGATTTGACGCTCATGGAAGCACGGCATTCGTTTGTGTCGGCTGCCCTTAAAGGCAATGTGAGCATCCATTCCCATTGGATAACGGAGAATTGTACACCCGGAAGTAAGTATTCCCCTTACTGTCGATTGATTTTACAGTGATATCTGCACTACTCATCGACTAAAAAACACCAGATTATCCTTGTTAATTACACAACATTGATTGGTTTAAATTGTGTGCAATGCTTTTGTATTTTTCCCCTTCGATTTGGAGAAACAAATATTTTTTCGGAGTAAAGGATGGCAGAAGACACTACACTACCCAGAATCCCCAGCTATCATTTAGGACTACACCATGTGCTCTGTTTGACAAACCCCGTTTTTTTTCACCATTCATTCAATGGCTGGCGTCTATGTCACGTGATCTTCAAATTTCTCCCTGCAGAAAAAAAAAACATGGCCGAACTTCGTTTTATTCTCGGTGGAAAATGCCTATTTTAAAGTTAGTTTGGCCATTAAAATGCGTTTTGATGTCATTTGATGCGAGAAATATGAGTTGTTATTTCAGATTATGTGTGCAGTTGATGTACATGATCTTTAGTTTGCTAGTTATTACGAAGATTACTTCAGGAAATTGCGTCCATAGAACGTTTTCATTGTTACCAAGGTGGTTGCTAGGGACGCTGCTATCGATATTATTTCTGTTATGTTGTGTTTAATGGTGTTATCTTTATTGCTACCCCCCTTCCCCGTCAATGTATAGTGTTGGTCCACAGCGCAAACATATTAGTTTAACAAAATCCGCATCTAAAGATACGTTATTTTCCCCTGTGCAATTCCAGTCTCACATCTCACAGCACATCGTCATTAACAAATACCGGAAACAGACCGAAAATATAAAAAAAAAAAAAAAAGAATACTTATTCCGAGTGTGCTTGCTTTTCTCTTTGAAAGTCATCACATAACGGCATTGTAATACATGGTTCGGCTGCATTAAATATTACATATCTGCCGTAGTTCTGTATTTATAAAGCCCTGATGAGAAGACTTCTAGACAAACATGAGGAACTGAAAACGTGACGTGGATCATAAATATATCAGCCATTAAACAACATCTTACATTTATTTTCCCACAATACGTCTCCTTGCAGTATCAACACTAATTCGGCTGACTTTTATATTTGATCCAATTGGTAGATAGGCTGTATTTACACCATAAAGGTGCACAGCTGATATAAAGGGACACCTAGTGGTTAAAGCATGTTATTGAATTTCATTATTTTTATTATTAGATATTAATAGGATCCCTATAAAGTATATTCATTACTCGTTATTCTCTACTAATAGTTCATTAAAGAATGTATATAATGACTATTTTACACATCTTTTTCAAGATTTCAAGATTTTCTAATGTTTATTGACATATCATATAGGCCTACACAACTATGGTGTAGTTATGCATTGAATGAAAAACTTGGGTCGCAGGTTCCTCAATAGTGCATTACAAGACATCTATCAATATTTGTGCATACCTCCAGCAATGTTAACTATGTTGAAGCACTTATTTTAACTGATATTATACATAATGTATTATACTCTTATAAGATGTATGTAGATATTTCATCTCCGGGCCTTGTCAGGTATTGAACAATAAATAAATAAAGAACACAGAATTGTTAAATATAAAACACAGAATTTGTGTGATTATACTAAATGATGTAAATAAACACCACTGCATATTTACAACTGTTACACATGCTGATGTAACGCAAATGTTTCCAACTTGGGATCAATAAAATATATCTTATCTTAAGCTGATCGATGGCTACCGCCATATTTGCAAAATGTGCCTCTGAACCTTGACAAGTGCATGTTTCAGGCTTATCAATTAATGTAATGTAATGTTATCAATTAACAACAGGGGTCACAAACAGACCAGCTGTTAAATAAAGCTCTTCTGACCTTAGCTGGCATGTGTATATATATATATTAATGCTGCCCATTATGGGCACAAGCAATTTTCACCCATTTATTAATTATATGTTTTAAGGCGAGACACGGCAGGCAAAAACATCGTTTTTCAAGTACTGGTCAATTTTGAGATTTTGTGCTATTTTGATTCCATAACATGTTTTCTTTCAGGCTTTTGGAAGGAAAACGTACAAAATACACATTTAAGTGTTTATTTTACTATAGTTTGTCTATTTGCGTCTGTAGATTTCTCCTAAATTCACCAAAAGTTAGCATTCTAACGTAACATAAAGCACCGCGACCGCTGTGTGCACCATGTCAACAGAGATATCGTTGGAAAGCTCCGTCTCTCCTGCACAATCTCATCGGATCCAAATATGGTCATTTCCTTTGTATCAGCAACCAATCGTGAAAGCACAAAGGGGTCTTAAACCAAGAAACGAAATCTCATTGGCTGGTGTCAATTTCTGACAACGTGATTCGTTCAGATGCGTCACGTGGTGTGCTAAAACACTTCCTGTTTAGCTTTCCGCTAGAAATTGAAATCTCAAAATCGCAAAAGAACGGCGAAAAAAACGTTCACAGAGAAGACGACAACAATTGTCTCTTGCACGAAGCAAGGTTATACAAAACACAAATGACCCCGAACATGAAACACCTTCACGGAGTGCGTCGATGCGCGAGCTATCATCCAGAGAACAGGAGGGTTTAGCTAGCGCCTCACTGCTATCTTTAAAGGTCGTTTTCTCAAAATGAGTTTTTTCTCCTACTCTGAGTTCGAAATTTCAACTTCAGTAGCACGTAGAGACACCAAACTTTCCAGTTATATTCCTATCAATATTATGAAGGCTTTTACAGAAGGGTTTGTTCATATATAATTCATAGCCTGAATTATACAACATTGTATACCTAAAAACATGGCGAAAATTGATATTTTAGGGCTGTTGACAGTATTTTCTGATTTATTGAGTGATAAAAAGAGATATCCAATATCCCTTCTGTAAAAGCCTTAGATACTAATATGACTACAAAATGAAACAAGAATTTGGAACCTGGCTTTATCCAAAGTTCAGATTTCGATTCCTGAAATGTGTTCAAATATGTGCATATTTAATGAGATAATGGCTAATTTGCATATTTAAACATGCTATTTCAGAAAACTTGTAATACAAAAGACAATTGCCTTATTGTAAGACATTAACTGGAGAAATTTCTAGCTCAGGGTTGCCAACTCTCACGCATCTGGCGTGTGACACACGCTTTCACTCTCAATCTCACGCTCTCACGCTGCCCAAACTATTCTCACGCCAAAAACAAGATGAACCGGCGATCGTTTTTGGTTGGTTATTTACGATGTTGAGTTGACAGCTGCTCAAGCTGTCGATCCGCTCCCTCCCCGCCCCCACCACTCTTAACAACGTTAACAGACAGCAGAGCAGTGGGAGCCGGTTGGTCAATCCCATAGGTCAATCCCCGGCCCGTGTTGCGCATGCGCACATCTAAGGTCCAGTAGAAATGATAAAAAAGTAAAAGTCTGCTGCTTATTGTTCTACTAGGGCCTAGAGTCAAAGAGTATATGAGAGTGAGAGTGTGTTAATTAATATATTTGGCAGTTTGTTGTAAGTCTGTAGATTTGTTTGTCTGTGTGTTTCATGTATAGGCCTCTCACGATAATTAATTTAGTTGGAAACATTTTCCCGGAAATTATTGCGATAAACGATAATATTGTCGGCACCGTTGTATGACTATTTTAGACCACTGACATAATGATAATATATATAATAATAATTCAAGTACATCCTTTCAAACTGCTAGTCACATTCTCATGTAAATGGAAATGTATCGAGGTCAGAAAAGTTATCGAGTTCATTTTTATTTATCATACGATAAGTCAATTAATTGCTTATCTCGACATGCACACAATAAAACAGTGGAAACAAACATGTGTTTGACTTTCATTAGTGAATGACACTGTGTGCCCTTTATAGTCTGTGTCCAATATTGTGTATTTGTATATATATCCTATATATATGCTAAGGTCCCGCTGCTGACACGATAGCAGTCATTTCGTGCGCATATGTGTAATTAAACCCATGATATCAAAATCTCACTCCAGCCAGGTACCCAAAGTTGGCAACCCTGTTCTAGCTGATACCTTTAAGTTAAAAAAATTACCCTATTCACCTGGGGTGTCTCGCCTTAAATTTGAGTGTTTCATATCCCCTAAACCTCCAGGGATGTACACAGTTTAATACTGGCAACTTGTTATTATGGGAAACAAATTTTTGGACAGTCTGCCGTGGTTCCATCCCATTTCAAGTGCTGTTCGACGCTCGGCGTAACCCTCGGAGCACACTCTCCAATCACAGAGCTTGAGGACTATCATGGGCTTTGTCAAGCGAATCGGAGAGAATACTTACTTCCGGGTGTAATATTCTGTAAAGCAAATGAGCTGCTCCGACCCTCGGTCCTGACGGACTCCAAATTGTGTTTATTAATCAAACAAATAAATAAACACAAAGATAATGTGTTATTGTTGAGTAAATGGAGAATTGCACAGGGGAAAATAACGTTTTTAGATGCAGATTTTGTTAAACTAATACGTTTGCACTGTGGACCAACACTACATTGACAGGGAAGGGGTAGCAATAAAGATAACACCATTAAACAGTTACACAACATAACAGAAATAATATCGATAGCAGCATCCCTAGCAACAAGTAACAAGTAGTTAATAATAATAAAATACATTAAGAAAAAGGCATTTTAAACAGTCATTAAAAAGCAACACAATCTACCTGCATTGCATTACTCTAAACGTGTAATAACGTGCTTTAACCAGTAGGTGGTTTGGGTTAAAAAGCTGTCAAGTTTACAGTGTTAACAAAATAAAATATACTGCTGTTTCTGGTTTAGTTTACGACAGATATATATTTAGTTATTGTTTTGATATTTGTAACACAAAAGCGATGGAAAAAAAACCCACAGCAACACAGAAAAGATGGTCTTAACATGACCCAGCGGTCTAGTAGTTAATAAAAAACAATAATATCAAAACAAAATATTACTAACTTTATTGTGAAATTCAAACTGAACGGTAAAAGAATAGTTTCCGGTCTATTCTGAGGCCGATCTCTGTAGATAAATAAAAAGAAAGAACTACGACAGATGTGTAATATATTTAATGCAGCCGAACCATTTATTACAATGCATTCATGTGATGACTTTCAAAGAGTAAAGCAAGCACTGCTGAATAAAGTATGATTTGATCTTTTATGAAACATTTGTTTTCATATGGAATGCAGTTGGAGGTCAACCAATCACAGAGCTTGAGAACGAATCACGGGGTTTGTCAAACAGAGCACATGGTGTAGTCCGAAACGATAGCTGGGGATTCTGGGTAGTGTAGTGTCTTCTGCCATCCTTTACTCCGAAAAAATATTTGTTTCTCCGAATCGAAGGGGAAAATCACAAAAGCATTGCACACAATTTAAACCAATCAATGTTGTGTAATTAACAAGGATAATCTGGTGTTTTTTAGTCGATGAGTAGTGCAGAATACTTACTTCCGGGTGTACAATTCTCCATTATCCAATGGGAATGGACGCTCACATTGCCTTTAAGGGCAGCCGACACAAACGAATGCCATGCTTCCATGAGTGTCAAATCCCGCCGCAGATGGGAATACATTGCAATCAGTTGAAAGCTAGTTGCCTCCCTTTATGAAGCTGAAGGAGCCTAGGAGCGTCACAACTGGACGCCACGGACACTGACCAAACGTCGCTCCTGGACGATTATGGAGTGAGAGTGTGTTGGATGAACGGGAGATTATTATTTTTTTTGAATACATTTTTCGGACATTAGGCCGAAATCGAACCTGGGTCCTCGCGGGCGGTAGTGGACTGTTACAGCCGGACACTCACAACGGCGGTGGACTTGTGTGTGTGTGTGTGTGTGTGCATGCATGCATGTGTGTGTGTGTAGGCTCATTAGTTTGAACTATAATGTGAAAATGTAGATGTCATTCAGCACCTGTCAGTGCTATTACATGTCATCAATGGTTTCTACGGTTGAATTGCAATTTCCATATAGACGCTGATTACCATTGGATGTCTGTTTGCATTCAGTGCATGCCCCCGGGCCCCCCTAGAGGATGTGAGGTCCACCCCCGAATAAAGCAGGTTAAAATAATTAGATTGCATACATTTTCTTTTAGTAAACACTGAAAACGGGTTCCACAGACCCAAACAGCACACAAAAGTTAAAGGTAAGCATATAATAATGTTAAAATGTGCTAAATATATACACTGCAAAAAACAAAAAAATTGGAGTAAAAGTAGCTCACCACTTGCTTTATTTTTGGAAAGTAGCTCTCATCCTAAAAAAGGTTGGAGACCCCTGTTATAGAACGATACATTTGACAATTTTAAGCTTGTCCTACCATTTTATTGGAGCGATGAGGAACAGGTGGGGCTTGAAAAGGCCAACCTGTTCAAAGTGGGAAATTACAGAAAAAGTTTGAGAACCACTGTTTTAACATAAGATTTTATTTCAGGCATCTAACAACAACACAACTTTCACTTTGAGACAAAGGAACCAGAAGTGGTAAAATGCTAACTCATTTCCGGATTGTATGACTCATTTATGAACAACTCTAGTTCATGTCGGTTTAAGGTCTACAATTTAGCAACTTAATATAAACTAGAAAATGCATTTCCTGCAGAAAATGCGTGCGAATGCTTTAAACTGTGAACATTTGTGGCTGAATTTAGCTGAAAATGCAGAAAAAGCGGAATATGTTATTAGCTGAATGGTAGCTGCTTTTAGCTACAAAAACCAAGTGTGTTGCTGAACTTAGCAGAGAAATGCAGAAAAGTGAAATTATTTGAATCACATTTTTACACTTCAAATGCATTGCAATGACTTTGTTGAAAACTTGAAAGTGAAATGTTAAACTGGAAGAGTAGGAAAAATAGTGAAGAAGCTTAATATTTAAAAGAAAAAAAGGTATAAAACAACAACATGTACAGCCTCAATTTCCTGAAATAGCTCAATAAGTTAATAGTTGAATGGTTTATGTAGCTGAAAGTAGGCTGAAGGAGTTAGATATTAAATGTAAGTAGTAGTGAATGAATGTTTACAAACACCTGTGTGTGTAAGCCATAGACTGTATATATAAATGGACGTAGTGTCCGTGACGTCACCCATAGGATTCTGCAGAGTTGCCGAGAAACCCTTAGTAGGCGGAGTCGGCCAGTAACGGCTCAACAGTGACGTCAAGAGTTCAACTCCAGCCTGCTCCAGCCTGATCCAAATAAGGGCAAAGAGGCGGAGCCGAGGCGGGACCTGCTGCCACCGAGCTGGCAGTTACAGAGCAAGCTCAGGCTAAGAAGCTAAGCTAAAGGAAACCTTTATACAAAAATATATGAAAAGTGATATGTTAGGTTTGTAGGGTTACAGACTGCTTAACAAGCAAAACATAGAACTTCAATTAGTGATGCAATGCTGAAATGTATACATGTGACGGTCAAAAAGCATAGGTGTTATAATGCCATATTCACTTAATAACGCATTAACAACTTTTACAAATATATCTATATAGTACTCTCGATGAATATAAGAAAGCACTGCGTAAAGCGAGAGCAGCCTACTACTCTTCATTAATAGATGAGAATAAGAATAATGCAAGATTTCTTTTCAGCACTGTAGCCAGGCTGACAGAGAGCCATAGCTCGATTGAGCCTTCTATTCCCATAGCACTCAGTAGTAATGATTTTATGTGCTTTTTTAACGATAAAATAGTTACTCTTAGAAACAAAATTAATGACCTCTTGCCTTTGACCAGTATAGTGTTATCAACTCCCGGAAACGTAAGTTCTAATATTACACTAGATAGTAAACTAGAATGCTTTTCAGCCATAAACCTTGAACAATTAAATTCAATGATTCTCTCTTCTAAACCATCAACGTGTATGTTAGACCCAATTCCAACTAAGCTGTTGAAGGAAGTTTTTCCATTAATTAGCACTTCTTTATTAAATATTATGAATATGTCTTTATTATCAGGCTATGTTCCACAATCATTCAAAGTAGCAGTGATAAAACCGCTTCTTAAAAAGCACAACCCCGATCCAGAGGTTTTAGCCAATTATAGACCTATTTCTAATCTTCCGTTCCTCTCAAAAATTCTTGAGAAAGCAGTCGCAAAACAGTTGTGTGATTACTTAAAAAACAATGATTTATTTGAAGATTTTCAGTCTGGCTTTAGAACACATCATAGCACAGAGACAGCTCTGGTTAAAGTCACAAATGACATTCCAATAGCCTCTGACAAGGAACTTGTCTCTATTCTTGTTTTGCTCGATCTCAGTGCTGCATTTGATACTATCGATCATGATATCCTATTGCAAAGACTAGAGCACTTAGTTGGCATACAGGGAACTGCTTTAGGCTGCTTTAGGCTGGTTTAGGTCCGCTCTCAGTTTGTACGTGTCAATGATGAATCTTCCACGCAAACCAAAGTTAGCCATGGAGTGCCACAGGGTGCCTATTTTGTTCACATTATATATGCTTCCGTTAGGCAATATAATAAGGAATCATTCTGTACATTTTCATTGTTATGCGGATGATACTCAACTATATTTATCAATCAAGCCTGATGAAATTAATCATCTACATAAAATTCAAGACTGCCTCAAGGACTTAAAAACGTGGATGACCTTAAACTTTTTGATGTTAAACACGACCAAAACTGAAGTTATTGTACTTGGCCCGAAGAATCTACGAAACAAATTATCTAAAGATATACCTAACTATGGATGGCATTAATTTGGCCTCCAGTGAGACTGTAAGGAATCTTGGCGTTATATTTCATCAGGATTTATCCTTTAACGGCCACATAAAATCAATTTCAAGGACCGCCTACTTCCATCTACGTAACATTGCAAAAATCAGGCATATCTTGCCTCAAAACGATGCAGAGAAACTAGTCCATGCATTTGTTACTTCAAGGCTGGATTATTGTAACTCTTTATTATCAGGGTGTACCAAGAAGTCAGTCAAGTCGCTTCAGCTGATTCAAAATGCTGCAGCTCGTGTACTAACCAGAGTTAGGAAAAGGGACCACATTATTCCTGTTCTGGCTGCCTTACACTGGCTCCCTATAGAACACAGGATAGAATTTAAAATTCTTCTTCTCGCCTACAAAGCCCTTAATGGGCAGGCGCCATCTTACCTTAAATAACTCATTATACCCTACTGTCCTACTAGGGCATTGCGTTCCAAGAATGCAGGGTTGTTGGTTGTTCCTAGAGTCTCTAAAAGTACAATGGGAGCCAGAGCCTTTTCTTATCAAGCTCCACATTTGTGGAATCAGCTTCCAGTTTGTGTTCGGGCGGTAGACACCCTATCCGTTTTAAGAGTGCGCTTAAGACCTTCCTTTTTGATAAAGCTTATAGTTAGGGCTGATTAGATTCAGCCCCTAGTTTTGCTGATATAGGCTTAGTTTGTCGGGGGACATCTTACTTCTTCCTTCTCTCTGTCTATACCTGTGTACTCCCATGTTCCGATTAACCCAGCTTCCCCAAATTTCTTTCTTTTTGGTGTCTATATCCGCTGGGATCCGGAGTCATGGATGATCCTGCGGTCCTGTGTCCTGCATCGCGAGCCCTGGATCTTGAGTCGTGGCTGTGGTCCTGGATGGATATCCTCGTGGATTCATCTTCCTATTATACACACATGCATTTCCAAACATTTGGACTACCTATGTTGCAAATGTATTATCTTTTCAATTTACACACGGCATCTATTGCACGTCTGTCCGTCCTGGGAGAGGGATCCCTCCTCTGTTGCTCTCCCTGAGGTTTCTCCCATTTTTCCCTTTAAACTGTGGGTTTTCTTCGGAAGTTTTTCCTTGTACGATGCGAGGGCCTAAGGACAGAGGGTGTCGTATTGTCATACTGATATTTTGTACAAACTGTGAAGTCCACTGAGACAAATGTAACATTTGTGATATTGGGCTATATAAATAAACATTGATTGATTGATTGATTGATTGTCTGTGTTGGTAAATGTCATCTACGTTGCACATTTCCTGCTGAAATACATGCATACCAAGTTACTGCGTGGCACTTTGGTTTTGATAAAACAGTGTAGTTCCACTATATAAATGTTACATTCATAATCAAACGAGACAATCTGCAAGAAAAGTAGCTATTTTGTTATTCTTAATCAAATCAAAATCAAATTTTATTTGTAGAGCACATTTAAAAACGATTTTGGTCGATCCAAAGTGCTGTACATGTAATTTAAACACATAATAACACATTACATCACAATAAAAGACAATACATCAGAACAGATAAAGCAACACATGGAACAGTCAGGAGTCGTGACCCCACTCTAACTAGAAGGCCAGAGAGAAGTAGTGTGTCTTCAGTGTGGATTTAAAAGCCCCTAGGGTCTGGGTCAACCTCACATGGAGGGGAAGAGTGTTCCAGAGCCTGGGGCCAGCTGCTGCGAAGGCCCGGTGCCCTCAGGTTTTGAGCCTGGTCTTAGGCACTACCAGCAGCAGCTGGTCAGCAGATCTTAAGGCTCTGCCTGGGGTGTAGCGCTGGAGGAGTTCAGCTATATAGGCCGGAGCCAACCCATTTAGTGCTTTAAAAACAAATAAAAGGATTTTAAAATCAATTCTGAACCGGACTGGAAGCCAGTGTAATGAGGCCAGAATTGGGGTGATGTGGTCACGCTTTTTGTGGCCAGTCAGGAGACGTGCAGCTGCGTTTTGGACTAGCTGCAGGCGTTTAATTGATACCTGGTCCATACCCACATACAGAGCGTTACAATAGTCCAGTCTTGAGGTCACAAAGGCGTTAATAACCCTTTCCAGGTCTTTACAAGATAAATACGACTTGGTTTTGGCCAATAGTCTTATTTTAAAAAAGCAGGATTTTACTACGGTGCTGACCTGCTTGTCGAATTTAAAAGTGCTATTGAAGGTCACTCCAAGGTTCATGCCAGAGGGGAGGATGTTTATACTTAGGGAGCCCAGAATATCAACCGGAGAGGTTGGGGTTACTCTCATTGAGGTTGAGCACATTTTTGCTCAGCCAGGATTTGATCTCTATTAAGCAGTCCTTCAACTGCTGTAGTGAGTTGGCATTTGCTTTGAGAGGCAGATAGATCTGTACATCGTCCGCGTAGCAGTGGAAGGGAATATTGTGTTTCGTAAGAATTGAACCTAGGGGCAGTATGTACAGTAAAAAGAGGATGAGGCCCAGAATTGAGCCTTAGGGGACACCACAGATAAGAGGGGCTTTGGCAGAGGAGAAGGCACCTAGCTGCACTAAAAAGCTACGGTCTGTCAGGTAAGACCTGAACCATGCAAGGGCAGAGCCTGTGATGCCTGCGGACTGTTCAAGCCGCGACAACAGGATGCTATGGTCCACAGTGTCAAAAGGCAGTTGGGCTACCCGAGTCGGCAGCTAGGAGCAGATCATTAAAAACTCTTAAAAGGGCTGTTTCAGTACTATGCATGGGTTTAAAGCCAGACTGAAACTCTTCATGGATGTTATGCGTGGTTAAAAACAACTGCAGCTGGACATAGACTACTCGCTCCAGGGCTTTAGATAAAAAAGGTAGCTGGGAAATGGGCCTAAAATTGGCGAGAATGAAGGGGTCAAGTTTTTTCTTTTTAAGTAGTGGCTTAACCACGGCATGTTTAAAGGCAGCTGGGACACATCCTGAGCTAAGAGAGGTGTTTATAAGTAATACAATACTTGCTCCAACTGATTCGAAAACATCTCTGAGAAGGCGAGAGGGAATGCTGTCTGAGGTGCAGTTTGTCGGCCGCAGGTGCATGACTGCATCCGAGAGAGAAGAGAGGAATACAGGCTCAAAGTGGTCGAGGACAGCAGGGCACAGAAAAGGAGCAGAATCTGGGGTAGCACTAGTGTGGGCTAGCCTAAGCGCAGATACTTTTTCAATAAAAAATGTAAGAAACTTATCACAGAGAGTAGTCGATGGCACAATTGGAGAAACATCACAGGGATTAATGATCGAGTTAAGGACATTAAAAAGAACCTGAGGTTTATGGCTGTTTTTAGAGATTAACAGAGAAATGTGCTGTGTTTTGGCTGCTTTGACTGCTGTCTGGTAGTCAGCAAGGCAAGCACGAAGGATTTCTAGGGAGACATGGAGTTTGTCCTTTTTCCATTTTCTCTCTGCACGCCTGAAAGCACGTCTAAGAGCACGAGTACAGTCATTGAGCCATGGCTGTGAGAGAGCTTTGGTGCGTCTAAGCGTAAAAGGAGCAACAGAATTGAGTATTTGGGTACATGTCGAGTCAAACATGGAGATAAGCTCATCAGCACTAAAAGCACAGTTCATCTCTAATTTACAGATCAGAGAAGCATTAAAAACATCAGAAAACTGTGAGGCAGTCAAGGGGTTAATCAAACGCAGACGGCGCACAGGGGCACGTGACTCGACTCCTGCGGAGGGGATCGAGGTTGTAAACAGAACCGGTAAATGGTCTGAGATACGCGTTGCTGCACAGATTTCATCCACAGAGACAGACAGTCCAAATTATAATACCAAGTCTAAGGTGTGTCCTTTTTCGTGTGTTGGGCCAGCCACGGACTGAACGAGACCAAAATAATCAAGGAGATTTAAAAAGTCCCTAACCAGAGGTTTTGACTCGCAACACACATGAACATTGAAGTCTCCGCAGATCAAAATACGATCATATTTCACCATGATCCCGGACAGAAAGTCAGAAAAGGCATTTATGAAATCCTTATTGCATTTTGGCGGACGATACACGACTGCGCAGAGTATAGGTGAGGCCAGGTTCAGCTCATAAAGCTGCAACTCAAAGCTAGCGTAGCTAGTTACATGGTGAAGCAATCGGCATTGGAGGCTAGCTCTAAACACTGATGCTAGGCCCCCACCATGGCCGGTGGCACGGGGGGAGCTGAAGAATGTACAGTCAGGAGGAAGAAGTTCAGAAAACGATGTATACTCGCCAGCGTGGACCCAGGTCTCCGTCAGAAACATAAAATCCAGTTCACGAGAGGTGAAGAAGTCATTTAGCAGGAACGTTTTGTTTGCTATCGACCTAGCATTTAGCAAAGCCATGCTAAGTTGTCGCTCCGGGCTGGCAGAAGGAGTAGCTCGTCTCAGCTGACGAAGATTTGCGTGTTGGACACCGCGCGGGCCGAGAGCAGTCAGTCTGGCAGGAGGGGCTGGCAGCGGGCCCAGCAGAGGCCGCAGCTCCGGAAGAATACGGCGAATCCATCGATCCCTCACATGGCGTGCAGCGGGAGGGCCATGACATCCGAGGCGTGAAGAGACCAGTGCACCAGCACGCTTTCCCCGGCATCTAAAGCGCTTTCGGTGAGGCAGCCGGCGCAGGTAGGAGGGAATAACCCACAGTAGAGGGGGACGGACAGACGGACGATGTATGGTTGTCAGATGTGAGTTTGGGCAGCAGTATCAACTCCAATGAGGGTCTGAGGTGGAGGAGAGCTTGGCGATCATAGATGAGCAGAGCAGAGACATTTTGACAAACATAAAACAAAAACAGGATAGCTAACCCTAAGCTCAGGGAGCGGCGAGCTGACACAGGCACCATCTTCCAACACACTGGTAGGCTACCGATACATAGCAGAATAATTGTGGCGATGTTCCGCTTAATAAGACTTGTTCAACACAATTTCTTTAGCTAATAGGACTGCGGGCTGCAGGCGAACCAAGTCCGCAGGCGAACCAAAGAAAAGCTAATAAAATATACATTAAAAGAAAAAATACATGGAGAAAAGTTACAGTGCAGTCTAAGATATGAATAGTTCAATTAAAAGCAGCGACAAAAAGAAAAGTCTTCAGCCTGGATTTAAAAGTAGTAAGAGTGGCAGCGGACCTGCAGGTTTCTGGGAGTTTGTTCCAGATATTTGGAGCATAATAACTAAACGCTGCTTCTCCATGTTTAGTTCTGACTCTGGGGACAGAAAGCTGACCAGTCCCTGAAGACCTGAGAGATCTGGATGGTTCATAATTTAGCAGGAGGTCAGAAATGTATTTTGGGCCTAAACCATTCAGTGCTTTATAAACCAGCAGCAGTATTTTGAAATCTATTCTTTGACACACAGGAAGCCAGTGTAAATACTTCAGAAAAGGAGTGATGTGATCCACTTCCTTAGTGTTAGTGAGGACTCGAGCAGCGGCATTCTGAATCAGCTGCAGCTTTCTAATAGATTGTTTAGTGAGACCTGTGAAGACACCATTGCAGTAGTCCAGTCTACTGAAGATAAAAGCATGGACAAGTTTTTCCAAATCCTGCTGTGACATTAGTCTTTTAATCCTAGATATATTTTTTAGGTGATAGTAGGCTGATTTAGTAACTGTTTTAATGTGACTGTTGAAATTCAGGTCAGAGTCCATGACTACACCTAGATTTCTGACTTTATCTGTTGTTTTGAACATTGCAGACTGAAGCCCAGCGCTAACTTTTATACGTTCTGCCTTGGCTCCAAAAACCATTACCTCAGTTTTATCTTTGTTTAATTGGAGAAAGTTCTGACACATCCAGTCATTGATTTGTTCAATGCACTTACTCAGTGTTTGAATTGGAGCATAGTCTCCTGGTGAAATTGTTACGTACATTTGTGTGTCATCCGCATAGCTATGGTAACTTATTTTGTTGTTCTTCATTATCTGAGCCAGTGGTAGCATGTAGACGTTAAAGAGAAGAAGCCCCAAGATGGAGCCTTGAGGAAACCCACATGTCATATTTGTCAACTCAGATGTGTATTTATCTATAGAAACAAAGTTGTTTCTGTCCTTTAATTAGGATTCAAACCAATTTAGAACTGTTTCCGAAAGTCCCACCCAGTTTTCCAGTCGGTCTAGTAATATGCTGTGGTCAACAGTGTCAAACGCAGCACTGAGATCTAATAATACTAACACTGAAGTTCTGCCACTGTCTGTGTTTAAGTGGATGTCATTACAGACCTTTACAAGAGCAGTCTCAGTGCTGTGGTTTGGACGAAAGCCTGACTGGAACACGTCAAAATAGTTATTTAAATGCAAGAAATTACTCAACTGTTGCAAAACAACTTTTTCAATGATTTTACCTAGAAATGGGAGGTTTGATATGGGCCTGTAATTGTTCATTACTGAAGCATCTAGATTATTCTTTTTTAAGAGCGGTTTAATGACTGCAGTTTTCACGGCCTGTGGAAAAATACCTGAGTGAACAGATTTGTTTACTATATGAAGTAGATCTGAGGCCATGCAAGGCAAAACATCTTTGACAAATCCTGTTGGAATAATCTCAAGGCAGCAGGAGGAGGATTTCAGAAGTTGTATAATGTCCTCTAGGTTTTTATCATTAATCTGATGGAATTGTGTCATGGTGTTTGAATTGATGTTAAGTGGACACAGAGACAACACATTTGCTGTTCCTGATGCAGAGGCACTGACTGCTTGTCTGATTTTCTGAATTGTGTCAGTGAAAAAGGAGGCAAAATCATTGCACGCCCTGGTGGATAGAAATTCAGAGGCTACTGACACTGGGGGGTTAGTTAGTCTGTCGACGGTAGCAAACAAGGCACGTGCGTTGATTTTGTTTTTGGTAATGATGTCAGAGAAGAACGATTGTCGTGCGTTTTTCAATTCCAAATTATAAAGGCCAAGTCTCTCTTTATAGATTTCAAAGTGAACCTGGAGATTTGTTTTTCGCCACCTGCGTTCAGCTTTTCGACATTCTCTTTTTTCTGTTTTCACGGTCATGGCCTTTCTCCATGGAGATATTTTCTTCCCAGTCACTTCCTTTACCTTAGTTGGAGCAATGGCATTTATAAAAAATTTAATTTTTGAATTAAAATGATCTATTAGCTCATTTACTGAGATGTTAGCAGGGGCAAGTGTGGAAGAAAAATTCTGAGTAAACATTTCCCTAGTATTTTCAGTTAAATATCGCTTTGTGGCTATCTCTTTTTGAACATTTTTGTGAACAGAAATAGAGCTCTCAAAGAAAACACAGGAATGATCAGAGAGTGCAACATCAGTCACCACAACCTCAGAGATATTCAGACCCTTTGAGATAATTAAGTCCAGAGTGTGCCCCTTATTGTGCGTGGGCTCCGTCACATGCTGAGTCAGTCCATAGCTATCAAGACACAAAACAGTTATTTTGCCCCTCTGTCCTGGGGGTTGTCAACATGGATGTTAAAATCACCAACAATGACTAGACAGTCAAAGTCAATACACACTATAGACAGCAGTTCGGTAAAATCATCAAAAAAGCTTGCACAGTATTTGGGTGGTCTATAGATATTTAGGAACAGAGCTCGAGAGGAGCATTTCAGCTGAAGGGCCACATATTCAAAAGAAGCAAAGTTCCCATAAGATGTCTTCCTGCATTGAAAGGAATCATTGAACACAATAGCAACTCCACCCCCTTTCTTATGCATTATTTCCTGACTCATAAAACTAAAGTTGGGAGGGGTTGATTCACTAAGAACTGCTGCACTGTTATTTTGTTCAATCCAAGTTGGACAAGTTGCTGTTAACTGACAGTGAGGCACGTACCTGTCCATCAAAGTGAACACGCCCTAATTCATGCCAAAACTTTAAGACCTAATATAAATAAAAGGGTTGCGTTATAAAACAAGTCACTCACCAATTCATAATCATGAAAATGGAAGATCTGGAAAATCGTAGCCGCAGATCTAATGTGCGACTGATAGGCTTGCCCGAAAACGCTGAAGGGAAGGATGCATGCACCAAGTTCTTAAACTACAAGGACAAAACCAAAGTGATGTCGGCTGCATATGAAAAGGGTAAAATCCACTTTGACAAACATCATATCATGTTTTTCCATGACGTCGCCAAGGAGACGGATAAAAAGCGCAGGGCCTACGATGGAGTTACAACGAGGTGCAGAGACATGGGTCCACGGTATGGAATACAATATCCATCCTCTTTCCGAGTGACACATGACAGCAACTCTCACCTCTTCACCTCTCCTACGGATGTACACACGTTCCTGGAAAAGATCAAGGAGAGGCCCAGAGATTGAACAGTTCTGTGAAAGCACCTGGTGAGATTACCATAAAGAATGGCCTGCAGTATATTACTTGTTACTGTAAAAGGACTAAATCTACTATATACACCAGAGGTGCCCAGTACGTTGACCGGTCGCCCGCGGGGGCAATGCTGGTAGATCGCGAGTCATTCATTAAAAAAAAAAAAATCAAGCTCCGTTAAAATAGAAAACAGGTTTTGATCCCTCCTCCCTTGGCCTCCCTGCCACTTAATTCAGGAGTTTACTTGATTGACAGAAAAAGCGACCTATCGCTTTCCAGTCTGTTAACCCAGAATGCAAAGCGATATAAAATCAGTCAAGTGCGGGAAAACTCAAATTAATGTAAACAAGAGACAAATAACAAAATGAGTGCGGGACCGAGCAAGAAGCTAAAGACAAACCACTTCCACCCAGAATGGGAGGAAGAATATTTTTTTGTGATGTCACATTCAAACGTTATTTGCCTTATTTGTAAAGCAAGCATCGCTCTGCCAAAGAAATGTAATGTGGAGAGGCATTATCGGAGTGTTCACAAGGCATATGACAGCAACTTCCCTCCGAGTAGCGAGTTGAGAAAGAGAAAGGTGAGGGAACTTAAGTCACAATTAGCTGGACAGCAGTCACTTTTCTTAAAGCCGACATCCACCGCAAAGGCAGCCACTGAAGCATCTCTACGAGTGAGTCACGCTATAATCAAACACAACAAATCCTTTCAAGATGGAGAGATGGCGAAAGAAGCCTTCGTAGAAGCAGCAGACGCCTTGTTTCGGGATTACACAAACAAAACAGAAATAGTAAACGTTATCAAGGCCGTCCAATTATCACGGAGCACAGTCACACGTCCCTGTGAAGTCATGGCTGAGGATTTGACCCAGCAACTCAGGAAGGACATAGAAGACTGCGAGTGTTTCTCACTCCAACTAGACGAGTCCACTGACGTGAGCGATACAGCACAATTGTACGTTTTTATCCGGATGGTGTTCACAGACATGACGGCGAAAGAGGAACTGCTGACAATTCTGCCAATGAAGGAACACACTCGGGACGAGGACATTTTCGGACGTTTAAAAACTTTGTTGACAAAACTAAACTCCCCATGTCTAAGTTGAGTTCCATCACAACGGATGGTGTGCCCGCAAAATGCAGAGAGGATGACACATTCCCTGACTTTCTGAATTAATCACTGCATCATACACCAGCACGCACTTTGTGCTAAAATGCTGAACATGAAAGAGGTAATGGATGTGTCACTTAAAGTGGCCTGTTCTATTCGGGCAAGACCTCTTCAAAGACGGCCGTTTCGTGCATATCTGGAGGATGCCGACTGTGTTCACACTGACCTCTTACTACACACCGACGTAAGATGGCTGAGTAGGGGCAATTTTCTCGAGAGATTTCGAGTGCTTCTACCGGAGATAAAAGGCATTTCTCCATGGCACCAAGCTCGCGGAGTACGCACGTCTAGATGACGAGGAGTGACTGTTAGATTTGGCGTTTTTAACAGACATTACACACATGTTAAATGAGCTGAACTTGGAGCGACAAGGGAAAGACAGAACTATGGTTGACATGATCAGCTCAGTTAATGCCTTCAAACGAAGACTGCATCTGCTATGTTCAAAGCTGCAGCGCAAAGATTTGGCCAACTTCCAAAACATCGCCTCTGAGCTGGAGAAGCAAGGGAAGGACAGCGCGCTCCTTGACAGTGCGCGCTACACAGAGCAAGTTAATAACATTACATCTGACTTCGAGAAACGCTTCCGAGACTTCGCTTTGCTCGAGCCAATCGCCACATTCATGTGCTATCCATTTAGTGAAGATATTGATATTGATTCGCTGGCCCAAAACATCGGAGCAGTGTTTCATCTGAACCCGTCTGCGCTGGAGGATGAGATGTTGTCGCTGCAGGCCGACATCCAGTTGAAGGCGCGTGCGCATGCCGGGCATGTCCGCCCCAGACACACAAGCATGCGGTTTGATTGGCTAGAGCTTGCACTGGCATATGATTCGATTGGCTGACGCCTCGGTCAAGGCGGCAAAAGTAGAACATTGCTCTACTTTTGCAGTGAGCACCGCGAGAGAAGCTACGCTTTGCTCCCACAATGCAGTTCGGCGAATCGTGACATCACCCCATTCAAAGTGAATGGGCAGAAGCGTTGAAGCGGCAACGCACGCCGCCGTGTGTAGGCTCCGTCACTCTTCAGCTCGACTTATTTATGCGAGTCAGCCTTCTCCCAAATGAAGATAGTGAAGTCGAAATACCGTTCCCAATTAACTGATGAACATTTGGAGGCCTGCCTGAGACTAGCCATCAGCAGTTACTGTCCTGATTATGCAACATTGACGGACTCCATTCAGTGCAAGTCATCAGAATATGGTAGGGACCCACCTAAATATATTGAATTGTGTTTTGCAGCATTATATCAGGACCATGGAGAGAGGTTTCTTACCCTGCTTGTTTTTATGTGTTTCTTAACAGGGAAGGAAGGGAGAGAGAGAGAGAGAGAGAAGAGAGAGAGAGAGAGAGAGAGAGAGAGAGAGAGAGAGAGAGAGAGAGAGAGAGAGTAGATCGAGTCGCAGAGCGCGAGCTCAGAGATAAGCTGAGAGAGATAGATAGAGCGTAGATATCTCTGCCTGCTATCTCTCTCGCTCGCTCTCAGCTATCTCTCCGCTCGCTCTCGCTCTCTCTGCTCTCTCTCTCTCTCTCTCGGGAGAGATGAGAGAGGAGAGAGAGGAGGAGAGAGAGAGAGACTGTTCATAGGACCCATTTGAGTCTGGTGTCGAAGTTGAGTGTTCTACTCGTTTATTGTATTCCTTGTACTTATATTTGTGTTTTATGTTTAAGATTTCAGGACATCGAGAGTGGTTTCTTAGCCTGCTTGTTATGTGTTTCTTAACAGAGAGAGAGAGAAATAGACAGAGGTTAACATGCCATTTTAGTTTTATGTATTCATGTATTGTTTCTGTTCAAAAACCCAAATAGAGTTGTTGTAGTTTATCCCATGTATATATAAAACGTGTTATTCAGCCCCTTGCAATTTGGGATTTTATTTTTGGTTGGTAGACCTCGGTGAGCTGGTCATTTCAAAAGTAGCCCACCGGCCCAAAAGGTGTGGGCACCCCTGATATACACTGTCAAAGTAAAGTTTTGTCTTTGCAGTATTTAGCAGTAATAACATGTATGTATGCTATACACTGGTATATCTGTTTACAGGTATTATATTACGCTGTTGAAGAAGTGTGTTTTCTGTTATTGATACTGTTAATAAGTGCTGTCCTTGAACGGTTAAATCTAAGTTATGCCTTTACACTCCCAAATTCACATTTTATATAATTTTCATTAGATATAAAACAAATTAATAATCCACATTTTAGATCCTAACAATGGCAGCTAAACTCGGTGTTTACTTACATTTTATTTTAAGAGCTTTAAACTTGCTGCCTAGTGAATGAAAACATCGACAAGTTAAAGTGAAATATGTTATAGAAGTGTTTTGTTTTATTCATTCCCTTTGTTAACATTTCTATAATTTGTATGGAAATTAGGGCGGAGCGACACTTTAGGGACTTGTTTGTGGACATTTATTCTGTTCCTCAGTTTGGTGGACCAGATAGCTCCATGATTAGAGTCTTTAGGAGGGAAAGGGATGCTCCTCGTTTTAGCAAAGGGAGGGGTGAGGTTCGTTTGGGGAATTTCACATGGGGTTGTTTTGTTTTATTTGGTTTATGTAATGGTTGTTTTTTATTTTCTGTTCATATTGCGGTCAGCAAATGGGGTCGTGTTAAGCAGTCTGATAGGCAGTTTTATTTCAGTCAGGTGTTTATGGAATTTTGTTATTTTCTGTTTCTTCTAAATACTGTTGTATTTTGTTTAGATAACAGAATATGACCTCCAATACAGAATTTAAGATAACTTCATGGAATGTACGTGAGCTCAATAATTTATCGAAACTCAACTAAGTGTTAAATAGAGCTAAGAGGTTGAATTCCAAAATACTGCTTTTACAGGAATCACATTTGCCACAATGTGATATTCATAAGATCCAGAAAAGATGGAATGATCAGGTCATCGCAGCCTCCTATTCTTCCATGCTAGAGGGGTGTTAATTCTTATACATAAATCCATTCCTTTTAACATAATTAGGACTATCTCTGACCCCAGAGGCAGATATTCCATCATTCACGGCACCCTTCTTACTAGGGGTGCAACAACTAATCGACTTAATCGATTAAAATCGATTACCAAATTAGTTGGCAACTAATTCAGTCGTCGATTCGTTGGTGACGTCATCACATGTGTTCAACACCCCGTTAAGCTCCAACGTTATCTCTCTTTTTTTATCTAATAATGTACTTCATTTGAATGTAATAATTATGTTGGTTGTTGTTTGTGGAAGCTCCAGTGAATGAGCCCCCCCATTAACGGAGTTTTAAACATAACTTTAAATGGAAGATCCCCATAGGCCCCGCCCACTCGATCCGATCGGAGCATCCCTATAATGTAAGTTGCGCTGACAGGTCCACACACTGCTTCCCCACAGTGAGGCTCCCCCCGCCCTCCACAGTTCATGAGCGTTGAGCTCTTTGCCTAGCACCCCCCTGTTGATAATTCACGATCGTCGGATATTTTTTTTTTTTTGAATGGCACTTCATATCAAAAAGGTTGCCGACCCCTGCTTTAAACTATAGGGCTATCACTATGGGCAGCAACGTTGTACATATTGACAATGAAATCCAGAAAAATAGCACAAAAACTTGTAGTGGCCTGGCTGGGTGTATAATTCCCGGCCTGACTTATTGTCCCAGTCCGCCCCTGCATAAAAGCATTGCCATTTCCTTTGTTATTTGCAATGTGGCATTTAAGCTGCTAAAACATGATGACATGCTTGAAATGCCACATATTTTTGGATGTGAGATTAACACAAAAATAAATCAAAATGATAGTTACATTTCTGATAAGTTCTAGTGGTGTATGTATGGCATTAATAATTCACCTTTACATACATGGAATCGGCAAAATGTATGAACTATAACAGTACCTTTGTGTTATATTGATATATATTAAGCTTTCAAACATACATCTGTCTCTGTTCTGTTTTCATTGAAACAAATACATGTTATAGACTGGTGTGACATGAGTAAATGTGTCTTGCTCACACTATTATGCGCTTCGTTTAACAGTTTTTCTGAGCATGAAATGATAGTGGCATGACAAATGGACATGTCAGTGCTCTTTAGAAGTCAGAACATGATGTGTATTTAATGAGTTTTATGTTAAAATAATGAATTTGTATTCAGTATCAAGCAGAACTGGGTTGGTGCTAGTGAGATGTCATCATTCCTTCACTGTAGATCTTTGTATGTTTCTTTTATGGAAAATAAAAACACATATTCTGAATTATTGAACAAAGCTGGTATTGTGTCTTTATACGCAATATCAGATACTTGTTTATTTTATTATAAAATGAATATGCCAACAAAATGAAATGGTGCGAATGGAGATCCCAAGACTTTGCTCAAATTTATCAAATGTTTTTCACAAGTTGAATATATTTGTAAACCCATAGCTACACATAAACAGGGCTACCGTAAAATACGTGTTACATCCTTGTATAGAGTTTAAACTATAAATCCCTTTTGGTAATTCTAGCTTTACCAACATTTGAATTAACTACTTGTTCTGCTTCATATGATGGTAAATGTAATGAATTAGCAACACGGACAACAGAGATATTTGAAAAACACCAGCCTACTTCTGGATTTAGGGATTTAATAGAACAAATGATGAATGGATGAATTGAGAAAACAATGTTCAACTCAATTGACATGGAAATAAGGGTTAGTAGCCCTCTTATTCTCGCCTTTAAAGTCATTTGATAAACTATCACTATAGAGCTACACATATGTATTTATCAATCAACTAGACAGAAAAACATTGGGAAACTATTTTAAATTGGTTTCTTATAAGTTTTCAAACGTATCTCGTTCCAGCTTCTTATTAATCACAATTTGTTTTATTAGTAATGTAATTTTCTATAGACCAAACAACTCAACTTAATCAGATGATTAAAACAACTAACACATAATCTACAGCTACATATATGTCAGAGTTTGTTTGTGGGCTTACTTTACACACTTAATTTAGTGTAATGTGTGTAGACAGCTCTGGGTCAAATAAAGTCAGTCGTGCTAAAATAAGCCGTGTTCATCATGACAAGCACACACTCTCTCTTCACCCTCTCTTCCCCTCTGGTGGGAACGCAGTTTACCTCTTCAACCCTCATTAGCATACCAATAGCGAGTAGACAGCTAAAGCGAGTTTGTCAAAGGTATTTTAATTACCAATTAGAAAGTTGGCTGCCTGTATGCGAGCTACTTCTATATCTTTTCCACTCTCCTTCTTGCTTTCTCATACTAACACACATATAGAGGTGTATAGCCCGGAGCAAAAGGTCCCCCAGTGCCACAGCCTTGATAAACAATGTCTCATTCAGCTCCGTATGAATAATTAAGGGTGAGTGTCGAGAAGAGGGGACACTTGTTTATTCCCAGAGAATAGCCTCGTCCATGGCTGTACACCAGAGATGCCAAAGGAGCTTATGGCCCGGCTTGACATATCTAAATGGCACACTTACAAAAGGACGAATAAACACAGAAAGATATCCTGCGTGCGCACTAACTCCGAAATAACATTCATAAATGATGAACGAAGTGGATAAATACAGCAAGTGTGGTAAATATGAAATATTGATGCGGCTTTTGCGATGCTCATAAGAGTGTCCCCTTGTGTGTGTGTGTGTGTGTGTGCGTGTTTATAACATATGGATTTTTTCGTTCAAAGGTGTACTATGCAGGGTGACAAGGAGGTCAACAACGCATTTGATAAATTATTTATTCGATTATGAGATCGTAAAAAGCTTTACTGTAAATTGCGAGGGATAACACGGGAAGCTTTGTCGATGTGGATGTCAACCTGGAAATTCCTTAAGGTTTGTGAGCGATCATTTGCATTTGCTCTGATGTTGGCCTTTTTTTTGCAGTAGCCTACCTTTTTAAATATATAATAAGGAACTGTGTCTTTGTTCTTTTACCCCCCCTCGTACCCTTTGACTTGATCTTTCAGCTTTTATTGACTTGCTAACTTTACCCCCGTGGACTTGATGAGGAAAACAGTGCAGATTTGCAGAATCTGACAGTCTTGAGCGATACATGCTGATGATGCACATTCAGAAGTAATGAATACGCTTTGAAACAATATCAATGTGATGTTTTTATATGAAATACAAGCTGAGTGTTATGAGTTCATCTTAAATGCTGCTGGTTTTGGATTAGCCGCATTCCAAGGCCAGACAAAATGTATGAAATTAATGTACATTTTAAGAGTTGGGGCTTTTTTGTCCTTCATACTTTTATTTTGTGTTCACATTAAAAGTGTATACGTCTGAAGATTTATCCAAAGGTTAGCATAATATAATGCCTCATGCATATTCAAACTTAACATTTAGGAACATGTGCAACACAAAACATATATATATTCCGTTTTTTTTTAATGTAAATGTTTGACCTTTTTCACCTGTAGTGTGTTGCAATTGCACATTGTTAAAGACCTAAAGGGTGAATTTTTTAAAAATGAGTATTGTCAGTATCCACTGCAGAATCCTTACATTCCTGTTCAATCTATATATTCAGAAGGTACAAATATGTTTTTTCCACACACCATCCATAACCTGATTTATAACATTGTATTCCTAAAAACAATAGATTAGAAATTAGATGTGGTATGGCTCTTGTAACTAGTCTAAGATTAAATAAGTGTTACAAAAATGTGAAAAACCTTTGAATGTGATAGGTCAGCTAAAAAAGACAAGACTCTTGAACACAGCTGCAGATGTTCTAGCATAAATGCATGCAAATGAGCACATATTTAATGATATAATGCCCATTTTGAATAATTAAATATAAAACATATAATTGCCTGCATTTAATCTAATCACCGACCAGGGAAGCTTCATGGTGATATAACATGTTTACCATACACCCGGGTAAATCCACTTATTAGAGTTCTGTATGCAGTATTTACAGCAGAGTGTTGGTTGTGTGGTGAGAAAAGTTTGACGTGAATTTTAACACAGGACAACACACTTACTATCTCATTTAGGCTAAATCCCATTAATGTATATAGGCACAGACATGACTGCCGCTTCGCTTGCAGCAATCACTTCGCAGCGCAGTTCCAAATGCACAGCTTTGAGCCTGAGGGCTACAGGCTCACATACCCTGAGTCTCAAGTGAAATAATCAAGGAGGCCCAGTGTGCAGCTTAAGTTTATAAAGTACAGCGCTCCAGTTTCTGCTCTGCAGTGTTTCAATAGGGGATGAACACTTGGTCTTAAAGGGATGGTTCACATGTTTTGAAATGGTGTAGTACGAGAAGAAGCGGCTTAACTTAAAGCAAAGCAAATCAATATTAGTCCAAGTGTACACTGAATTGTGAATATTTTAGCAGCTTTGCGTTGATGTCGAACAGCCCCTTGCAACAGAGGGCTGAAGCCGGGTATCGATGCTTCTTCAAAGCTACCAGACTTCATTGAAAATATCTGTAATTGTACCTCACAGATGGTGCGAGGTCAGACAGAAAACCTACCTGTTTGCTGATAAAAATGTTGCACCTTAAGGGTTAAGCCCATTCAATACTAAGGCACTAGTTATTCCAATGGTTTGGCTTATTTTAAGTAAATGTATGGTGTACAAATATGGTTTATTCCACTTATTTTAGGCCTTATTGTACGGAAGAGGATTAGGGCCACATGATTATTTATGTTTTTGTTTTGAGAAAGTCAGAATTCTCAGATTAAAGTCAGTTCTGACTTTAATCTGAGAATTCTGACTTTTTTCTCAGAATTCGGACTTTAAAGTCAGAAATACCGGTAACTGTAGACAACGGGCTTCAGTGAGAGACTTACACATTGCAGTAGGCAACAATGGAGGACGTGAGTGAATGTCTGCGCGCCAGAGAGTTCCAAGAGGAAACCATATGAATGTGACATGCAGACAATGATGAGCTAGCAGCCCCCCCCCCCATCTAATTCAGTAAATAATGGTTTAGTTCGTTGACGCGCAAGTTTGTGCTTGTTGGAACAGTGACGACTAACCAAGAGCAACAGCCTGGTGGTGTTCATGTTTCTGTAGAGATTTAATTAAGTGTGTTTAACAAGAGCCTGACCTGACGGGGAAAAAACATATCGCCCAACCTTATTTTTTTTTTGCCGTCAATTATTTTGCCTGTAACAGTTTAGAGGTCAGTGGTCAAAGTACAACGCAAGGAGGCAGTTGCTAATTATATATATCCAGGCCCGGACTGGCCTGAGGGGAGGCCTGCTGGCCTGAGGATTCTTTTTTGTATGTATATATTGTGAATGCAAAGCTGCGCAAATGTGGGTCTGACTCTGCCTCACAGAGGGTGACTGGCTGTCTACAGGATGTGGCCTGCCGACATGGCCACTTTCATACAGATCATACACTAATGCCCTTGATTGGTCTCTGTGTGTCATTCAAGCTCGGGAGGGTGTGTATGTGTGGAGAGAGAGAGAGAGTCGAGAGAAAGAGAGAGAGCGAGCACCAGATACGTGTATTGTTGCTGTTAGCATCTGGTGCTAGCTGCGCTAGCTAGCTGTTTAGGAGCTGTTTCAACAACAAGGTGGAGGAGAGTCCTCTCCAGTCAGACTGAGAGACTGATAAACAGCTCAGGTGAGGTAAAGGACTCTCTGAATGTTTAGATAGTTAACTTTGTCTCTGTTGTTATCTCTGTGGGTTTCAAACGGTTTGGTCACCATTTATGTAAACACATATTTCCATTTGAGGGGGGAGTGAGATTAGTGAAAAATGCATGAATAATAAAAAAAAAAAGTTAACTAGGTGAAAAAAGGTAAGATACACTTTTAAAACTTGTTGAGAGCTAAAACTAGTCTTTGCTTCTGCCTCAAAGAGGAGCAGGGAGGAGAGGAGGGAGACAGGAGAGGCTGGTTCAGGAGCCCAGACACACTCAACTATAAATGAACCAAAAACAAATAAATAAACAAGTTCAAATGTTTTTAAATATTGGATATGATATGTTATTGGTTATGGCCATGTTCTTATGAGTTTATGATTATTTAAATGTATACAGTTCTGTTTCATATAGGTGTTCCCATAGATATAGTCTCTTTATTTCCCCCTCAAAATGCACCAGATTGATGCATTTAACTCCAACATTTAACAAAAACCTCTTACCGGGGGTGCATGCTCCCGGACCCCCCTAGAGTATTTGAGGTACACCCCCACTTAAAATATGTTCACATGGATAGATTTTCACATTTTTTTTAAATAGTGACCCATGTCCATATGTTTATTTTTGGGTAGTATATTTAAACTATAGGGCTATCACTATGGGCAGCAACGCTGTACATATTGACAAATAAATCCAGCAAAATAGCACAAAAAAAAACGTGTAGTGGCCTGGCTGGGTGTATAATTCCCGGCCTGACTTATTGTCCCTGTCCGGCTCTGTATATATCCAAAATTCGCCCAGTATAACCCCTCTCCGTACTGTAGCAGTGTTACCGCCAGTGTTGGGTGTAACACGTCACAAAAGTAACAGAGTTACAGTAATATATTACTTTTTGCTGTAACGAAGTAATGTAACGCATTACTAATGAAATGTGGGTAATATATTACCCGTTACAATGCTCAGTAACGCAGTTACTACACATTTTAAGAGTTAAGAATGTACTAACATAGCGAGACATTCCAACACCAGAAACAAATTGTGCGGGTAGATTAGTAAACCTGGTGTTTACCCTTCAGGCTTCGCGTCGGGATCTTCGGGGCAGTTGAATGTTATGCACCCTCTATTCAAAAAAGAGAACGGAGCAAAAAATACAAACAACAAATTGTGTCAGGTGCGCGTGACCTGCTCCGCTGCGCGTGCATCATTTCCAAAGTGCTTCCACAGCAGTGACACACATCTGTGGATAATCATTTATACGAACATGGTTAAATCAACCATCACTAAACGCCAGCAACACTGCCTCTACTGCAGACAGTAGCAACAGGTCAGATGGGGACATCACGTTACCCTCCGTTGTGGACACTAGCTTACTCCCGCCTGACTCGCCGCCCTCGCCCCCGGAGCAGCAGTCTTCGTCGCCCGAAACTACGCCGACCATCTGCGGCCCGCAGGTGCCAGGATACCACGGCAAAACAGAGCCTGCCCAGGTATATCTAAACAAGTACCCGCCTGTACAGTGGGGTTAGGCGGTCATTTTGCAGCTCGTGGTATAAAAATAGACAATGGCTAGAATATTCATGTGAAAATAGTGCCATATTCTGCCATGCCTGTAGAAATGTTGGGTCAAAAATAATGCATACAATAGCACAGATGCCTTCACCACGAATGGCTACAAAAATATCTCATATCCCAAGCTTATCAACGAGCTAATGTTGCAGCTGAAATGTTCTCCAGGTCCAAGTCAACCTCACATGATGATGTGATACCAGTTTTCAAGCACAGTAAATATTCTCTTCCCAGAGTATATGATGGGACCAAGGTGATGATTTGGTGCATGGTTTTAATAATACTTTTGCTTTTCAATGTTTGCCATTTCAAACCATGAGCTGGTTCAAATAATATTTGCCTTGATTTACAATATGTTCTCATTTGTTTTATCACTAGGCTTTTGTGCTTTTCTTTGCCATTGTCCACTTTGGACTATATGAAATATTTCCGGATTGCACTCTTAACTCACTTAAAATGTTCTCACTTGCTTGGTTTCAAAACATAACAAATGCCATAATCTGTTCATTGGGACCATCAATGCTATTTTTCATTGCTGTTGCCGGCCACTATTGCTCATGTAAACCTACTACTGCTGCACCCCCTGTAACCTCAGAGGCACCCCGAGTCATTTTGTTCTGGACCCAGGCCTGTACACGGCCATATACTAAACAAACTACAGAGCCCATTCCGTGTCCTGTTATTGTTTACTTCCTGTCTGCCTTCTTCTGGTGATTTATCTGACGTCCAGCGCTCCGTCTTTTAACCTCTTTTCCTTTCTCTTTCTTGATCCTCCTTAGCAACCTTCATCATAGTCCTTGACAGTGGTCTGTACTGGATTAACAACGTGTCACATGATAAGAATTTACAATCAGAATTGAGTATTCAACTAAGCCGTGTAATACAAGTTGTTAGTAGCCTTAAGGGCCTACACAGTTGTTATGCTATACCACATTGCCCTTCACTGGATGTATAATGAGCTGCACTAAACTACATTTCAGCATTTAAAATACCTAGCCATTCTTTTGCGGTTATGTTGGTGAAAGTAACTCAAAAGTAACTAAAGTAGTGTAACTCATTACATTTCAGAGACAGGAATATTGTAATGTAACTTATTACTTTCAAAAGACAGTAATAAGTAATATGTAATATATTACATTTTGGAAGTGACTTGCCCAACACTGGTTACCGCAGGGGTTTGAGCCATTGTCCTTTTACTCCATAATCACAGAATTATCAGCATATTAATATGAATCCTCTTGGACCCCTCTGGCGCCCAGAAATTCACTCAAGTCCTCCATTGTTGCCTAATGCAATGTGTAAGTCTCTCACTGAAGCCCGTTCCCTACAGTTACCGGTATTTCTGACTTTAAAGTCAGAATTCTGAGGAAAAAAGTCATAATTCTAAGATTAAAGTCAGAAATTCAAAAAATTAAATTAAAATCCTCCACAAAAATAAATCATGTGGCCCTAATCCTCTTCCGTATTATTGTAAACTGCTTTGGATAAAATGTTTAGCTAAATGAAATGTAATGTAATGTGGTTGCTTGCATACAGGTACTTCCATCATAGTTAATAACTTTTAAAAAAATTATTTTGTTAGTTTGGATTCACAAAAGTCATGGTGTAACAGATTGTTTTTTTAAATGGAATCTGGTGGCATGAGAGCATAATGGCTTCAGGTCTCAGATGAAAACAAAGCATACATATGTCTAATATAGTGCAAAGAAAACATTAAAAATCCCCTTCATGGTGTTTATCCTACTACTTGTGTGTCTAAATATGTTTAATAAATTCTCAAAAAGTGAGCAGCTCATTTGCATACTAAAACATTGCCTTGAAAAAATGTGATACAAAATACAAGTGTGTCATTATTTAACTTTTGTAAGTGTCATTTTACAAGACATTTATTTCAATTCCGTTGTCTCAAAATGAGTGTATTTGAATACAAAATGAGCCATTTAAATTCATAAATGAAGTTATTTTGCCCTTGCAAGAATATTTTGTGATTGCAGACTTGGCAGATAGCTTAACAAGATCCGGAATAAACCCCCAGGAGACAGCAGGTCAGTTTTGGATGTTTACTTGATTAATTTCCATTTCCATTTTTAAAAACTGAATTACAAACAAAACACAGTCATGAGACGTTGTCACATTAAGCACTAAATACAAATAAACAAGACTAAACAGCAGAGTACCTGTTGGCATAAATGCTACAAACATTTCAACTGCTGCTCACCGGCTAACAAGTTTAGCTACATTCATTGTTCCACATGTTTGCATATTATCAATTTAAAAGTGCAACTAAGTATATACAGACAATATATGGAATGGTACTTACAGACATAAAGACCCTAGGATTTGAGCAAGGATTGAATTGACAGGAACAACCCATGTGCTCCATAGACAGCCAGAAACAGGAAACTACGGCAAGCATTTATGGACACACGGGGGTGTTTCTCAATCTCGAGTAAAGCTGCTCCAGAGCTACTATTTCAAGCATACTATGTCATCGAGTGCCGCCGAAGTACTGTTCCAATCTCCAGCATACTTGGAAATCTACTGAGCCCGGTGTACTTCGTTTGGAGACATTTCGAGGCTGCACATGTGTAGACTCAGCGGTCTTAAAATCCCCACAATGCTTTGCGCACGGACCAGTTTCCACAAATCTGTGGCGGAAAATGTAAGGCGGGGCCTCTCATATGACGCACACCTGCACACTTGCTAGCCTGTTCCACTCTTTGTTTTCCGATTGCCAGGGAGTATTCTTGCCTCGCTTCTGAAGCAAGACGCTCGGAAGACATGTGCTACCAAGCAAGCGTACTCGAGATTGAGAAACACCCACAGTGCAAAACCCAAAACCCTTTGCAGGCCCTCTTAAAGGGGCAGCAGAGTAGTGTACACTTAGGAATATAGATTATGTAAGGTGGCTAAATATATTTTGCGTCCAAAGCAGTACATTGCTTCCATGCGATAACGCCAGGAATCTCTAGAAGCGGGTTTGTGTCAACCGAACTACCTTTGGTAACACACCGAAAAAAGTACCCTTAAAACAATCCGAACTATCAGGAGATCAAGAGTTCGGCCCTCCTCATTGTTATACTAGTGTTTCAGGAGAGCAGCTGTAAGGGGCAGGAAACCCAGTAAGAGAGACAGATGTGATGCACAGCAGGAGCTGCTGGTCCAACCCTGCAGTCAGGGTGGAGGTAGAGTCAGCAGAGAGCACCAGACAGCTGAGCCACAGGGGAACTCTGTGAGACGCATTTGAAATCTGACAAATAGCGTTTGGAAGATTAATCAGTCATAGGAAAACCATTAAAGTCAGAATACAAATGCCACAGCACGAGGCTTCTGTTCATTACGGCAGCTTTGAGGTGTAAAAACAGCAACGCTTTGGCATCGCAAAGTCTATTTACAGAGGGTGTAGGAGTGTCATTAAGAGAGACATGTGTCATGCGGTGATGAAAATATCATGTTTATTTTTGTGTCTGGTTTGATTGAGTTATAATGCACAGATAGTAACTATTTTTAGTTCCTGAACTTTTGGCTTTTAAGTAGAAATCCCATCGCTGCAGGAGGTGGCGTATGATTTGAAATCTTGCATATTGCATGTTTTGCATCATCCAATCTTACCTGTGGCAAACAGCCAGTGCTCTAAGTGCTATGACTTGGCATTTCTACATTCCACTCAATTACACTTAACTTGAATGCCCAACATGGAAAAAAAGTCCAGAAGCACTGCACATGCATCTAAATGTGTTAGTCCAGCTCAGGGCCCACTTAAGAATCTAAAAAGATTGTGCAGCCCATATTCAACCATAAACAATATGGAGGCTAAATGCAGTTCTGATTGGTCAATTCAGAACATGTGACACGTTGTAAATCCAGTAGAACAGACCGCTGTCAAGGACTGTAATGACCGTTGCCAAGGAGGATCAAGAAAGAGAAAGGAAAAGAGGTTACAATAAAAAAGAATGTTAATAATGGAAATGTTTCCAAACAAATCATAATGTTTAGTCAATATAAGTAGTAACATTTTAAGAAATTATAAATCTGAATAATAGGAGAAAGGCCAGGTATTGAATGCATGAGTTGTAGTTTTTAACTGAACATATTTGTGATAAAATCAAGCAGAAATTTCTCTCAATGCTAAGTGTTAAAAAAAGGACAGAAAGCTAATAACTTGTCTTGGCCAAGTGGCGATGCTGTTGAATTGGAATCTGTTAACACGTTTTCAAAAGTTTCAAGGCAACAAACAAAGAGACAAACACGACTGAAAACACAGTGTCCTTGGCCGAGATAAAGTAACATTTTTTCCCCACCAATATTTAATTGGATGTATTTTTTTCAATATTGTATTCAAGTATTTAAACAACTTTTTCCCTGTAAATACAGCCATGTACAGTTGAAGGACAAGGCAGACCAAAGAGACATTTATGGACTAGCGTTGACGGGGCTGTTGCATTACATCATGCCACGATATCTTGGACTACTGCACTGAAAAACACTGCGGAGACTACAGCCAACGGCAAACTACCAGGTACGTTCTGTTCCTGCGCGAGAGGAAATAACTTGTTCATGGTGTTCTTTGTAACACTGCCTTTCATTTTGTCTTATTAATAATTGGTTAAATTGGGCTCACACACTGGGATATTCTGAAAGCGTATATTGTTCCAAGAATAGTCAAATTACTCTAATAGTAAGTAAGTAAGTAAAACTTTATTTATATAGCACCCTTCTCAACACGGATGTACAAAGTGCTTTACAGTACAGTACACAGGACACAATTCAAAGTACAACTATAAAATGTAGAATAAAAAGGCATAAAACAGCAGCAGGTAATAACAGCCACTAACTCACCTCCTCCGACGACCCAAAGGCCTGTCGGAACAGGTGGGTCTTTAACTGCCCCTTAAAAATCTCTATTGAGGCCGAGGTTTTTATTATCTGGGGGAGTTTGTTCCAAAGCCTTGGGGCCACCACCTCAAAGGCACGGTCACCCTTAGTCTTTAGCCTGGTTCGGGGCACCCTTAGGAGGCCTTGTTCAGAGGACCTCAGGGCCCGGTTTGTAATATTGCAATCATGTCCTGTTTTCTTCTACCACTATGCCATTTTTATTAAAGGTCACCTAGTATGCATAATCCACTTGTTCATGTCTTGTATCCATCAACATGCGTCCCCTCTGTGGTAAAAGTTTCAGAAAGTTTCAGGAAAAAAGATTCTCTCACTTTTTGTCCTGATCCATTTATATAAAAACCTGTCTGAAAATGAGCTGATCAGATTTTGGCCACTTTATGATGTCATAACGATTTTTTGGCTTGTGTAACCATTAGCCAATCACCAACCAAGGAAACCCCCCCGACCTTATCACCTGAATCTCCTCCTAGAGCACCATTGTGTTCTTTTTAACCAAATCTCTCTCAGAGGGGCGTGGGGAGGGGCTCCTTATTTTCATCTAAAGTAACAGACAGAGAATCAGCACTTTTGAAACAGGGCTGAAACAGAGGGGATTGTGGGATGCTGCAATGCATGATCTCTTTGGTATTTCGAGCCAATCACTTCAGAGACATGTTTTGTATACTGTATATCCGAGACCTATAATATATTGATGAAAAAAGTATAATAGGAGACCTTTAATGACTGTCGTGGCTTCCTTCCTTGTTTTTCCACCTAGCCACTAGACGCCTTAAACAGACAGTTCTAACTTGTTTCTTTCCTTAAATTACTCACAGCTTGAAGTGTTGCTTGGCCTCCGATGGTTTAGAAGATGTTGCGATGTGTTAGCTCAAAATGAAATAACAAACTTTTGCACATGCAACAAAGAAAAATAGGCCTTTACAATATTCAAAAGAAATAGGCAAAACTCAAATAAAACAACACAACTTAGGTATTCTTTCTTTCTTGATAATGCTTATAACTTCACAACTTAAAGGGTACTTGTACGGTTTGTATTACGTGTACGGTACGAGTACGGTTACGTGTACGGTTACGTGTACGGTTAAAAACTGTTCCTCGACGGCGTCTCTCAACAGGTTGCCCATCACTGTGGCGTTAGCACAGGCGCCGTGGGAATTGTAGTCTGCACACATTTCCCCTCTGGGACAATGAAGACTAATCTAATCTTTCAAAAGTAATGTTTACAATTACTGCATAATTATGAATTAGGAAAAGTACATTTTGCGTTTGTTTCAATTCTTAATATTATTATTGTCTCCTTTTTCCACATTACATTTCCATCTTATTAGGAAGATAGAATGTTTTTTTAATTGAATTCGGCCAAATATTATTCATCAAAATAGCTTTAATGTATGAATGCATAGGACCACAGTGCAATTACAAAAATGTTTTTCATAATGATCACACAGTTGTGACCGTACGCCTACTTTGGTAGGAGATGCACTTGACTTTTCAGACACCGATCAGGAATCATCCAATAACAATGAGACCGTCGTTAATAGGTGGAGCAGCATGTACCAGGTCAAGACACTGTATCAGATGGAGCAGACAATAATCTAAACACTTTCATTGAAGAAGAGAGTGTTGCTGAAGATGCAAAGCAGACCTGTCCACACCATGAAGAAGACACAGATGTTGATGATGATGATGATGATGTTATCACAGAACCAAACTACAATCCATCCTCTGTCCCTGAAAATGAAGGCAGTCTGGCAGGAACTTCAGAACATTATGGTCCTCATCTAGAGGATGTGTATGAAAATGATACGGTCAAAAGGAAACAACATAAATACCTCAGCCCAGAAACATGGAAGCAAAATGAATCCAAGAAGAAATGTCTCAAAGTAATGGCATACAAGGCCAAAGGTGGCATTGAAATAGCTGCAAAGGCTATGGGCCTTCCCTGCAATTTCAAGTTATGTCAACGAGTCACAACTCAAGACTGTCAATCCATTACAGAAGAGCAGAGGCAGTGGATATTTCAGAAAGTTTGGTCAATGGACAACTGGGAAGAACATACGTCACCACTTTGGTCACAAAGGTTGCCATGAAGCAAAAGAAAGAAAGTTGGTGAGGGATCCAGACGCAGTTCATAATTTTCCTACCAACTGAAAGTTCAGGATGGAACGAATCTTAAAGTGTGCAAAGCTCTTTTTCTTCTAAACTTGGCATCCCTGAAAGAACCATTACACTGGCTGAACAAAGACACCATCGACCATGATGAACAAGTGGCAGACCCGCCAAGTTGACGTTCTGCCAATCAAGGAGAGGACATGTCAGGACCTTCATTCCATGAAACATGTCATGCCCGTCGAGTGTCGTCAGTTTTTTGACAATTTTCCACATAATTAAGCACGCATGCACGCTTACACAAACACACACACACACACACACACACACATGTTCTGTAAGCTTAATAATGATATACCCAATATAATAGAAACGTATTCATTGGTCAGAAAAATCACCATCCCTTTTTTCTTCCATTTTGCAAAAAGTTGACCAGGTCTCATTGATATATTGAAAGCCAGGAAATTCATGTGAGAGAAAAAATGTGGAGCAATGTTGAAAGTTTTGACTGTTTTACTTCCTTATAATATTTGGGAAGGAAATCTAAAATACACATTTCTTTGTTTTAATTGCTGCACTTTGACTAGTTACGCCTGAAGATGTATGCTAAACTCAACAAATGTTAGTATTAGAAAACGCCTCATTTGCATATTTAAACAAAAACATTTAGGAATCTTGTCAAGCTAAATATATTTTCTTAATGTAATTATTAAACTGGGGAAGTTTATGGAGACATTAATAAGATACAATGTATTGGGAAGGTGTCCTCCTTATATAACAAAAATAACCAGAATGTCCACTATGCTTTCAATTTGATTACAAATGGAATGAATTGCCTCTATTTTATTATAACTAAATGCCAGTGGCGTCGGCTGGCCTGGGTTTTTTCTGTAGCCCCGGACAATTCTCCCTTAATATTATTAATACATTAACTGTGGTTTACCTGAACCTCATCATGACACTAGAGAGGACGGCGGGATTGTCATGTCCCGTGTTCAGTGAATGCAACAGATGCAAGACACCAGACCAATCAGAGAGTTGCATTCATAATTTGAAAAATGATTGATTCGAGAATAATATGCCATAGTACAAGTAGCCTACTTCTGGGTCTCTGTGTTTCATTCAAGCTCGGCTCTGTGTGTGTGTGGCAATAGCGCATTTAGTGTGATTGAGCGAGCGAGAAAGAGAGAGAGAGCGCACCGGTGCCAGCAGGGACCGTGTTGTTAGCATCTGGTTAGCTAGCTGCACTAACGGACATAAGGAGCTGATTCCACAACAAGCTGGGGGAGAGTCCTCTCCTCTCAGACTGAGAGACTCAGGTGAGCTAAAGGACTCTGAGTGTTTAGATAGTTCATTTTAGTCTAAGTTATCTCAGTGGGTCTCAAACCGTTTGGTCACAAATTATGTAAAAAAATGTTATTTCCAAGGCACACCTTCATATGATCATTATAGTTCTAAAAAAATAAGAGAATACATGAAAATCAGTTATGAAATACTATATGACAGTAAAACAAGAATACAGTTTAAAAGGGGAGTGATTTGTAAAATATCCATAAAGAAAAAGTAAATCTGTTTACTGTTCTGTTTCATATGGGTGTTGAGAGAGGTATCCATATCTCTTAATTTTGCTCTCAAAGTGCACCAGATTGATGCTTTTAACTTCAAAAACTCTTCCCGGGGGAGCATTTCCCCGGACCCCCCTAGAGGATGTTAAAGCTCCCATGTCATGGCCATTTCTACTGATCATAATGCCATTGTTGAGGTATACTAAAATAGATTTAGACTGTGCAATTTTCCAAACTCACATTGGTTTCTCATACAGCATCTCTGTAAAGTATGTGTATTCACCGGTATTCACTCTCTATCCTAAACGGCTTGTTCGAGCCATAGCTCTGGGCGTGGCTTCTGGGTATCCCTACGTAGCGATACCCAGGAAGAAAATGAGAAATCTCCAACGAGGCTTTTTGGGGCAGCATAGACAGGTCTTTTCTGTGTTAGAGTTTTACTCGCTACAGGGTGTACTTTGAGGGTTTTTGACTCTGTAGACCATTTACATGCATAAAAACCTTCATAACAAACAAGGGGACGGGTAATAACCGGAAAAGCATGACATGGGACCTTTAAGTACACACCCCACTTACAAAATGCTTACACCTATATGTAACAGTCGCGGTGTACTGTGTAAGTGGGGAGTGTTGCATTAAAAAATTCCACTGTAGCGCCCGGTACCTTCATGGGACACCCTAAATGTGTGAGCACCCTCTATGAAACGTCAAGCTACCCCACAGCACCCCCAAAAAAAAATCTCTGGTGCCGCCACTGTGGGCTAAGCGCCTAATGTTTCCAGGTCCAGGAAACGCCCCTGCTAAATGCAGAAACAATTAATGCTGTGCTTTAAAAATGAACTTGAGGATTCCTCCCAGTGGTATGCCATAATGTGACAGATATGTGACTATCAGGATTACTCTGCTGTAGCCCTGTGGCCTAGGACACACACACACTACGCAACATAAAGTACAGACAGGGTTACACACACATACACACATCAATCTGTATCTTGCCATCTATCTTACTACAGTGTAATCGGCCTTATTTGACCTGAGCAGCAGGGGGTCAACAGGGCGGACAGATGTTTCATGATAATGCTTTATGTTTGTGTGTGTATGTGTGTGTGTGTTTGTGTGTGTGTGTGTGAGGGGATAATGCTTGCAGAATGTTTTATACCGCTTCTCTCTCTTTCTCTCGTAGTTCACTTCTTCCCGACCCAGGACACATCAGTTGCAATTAATCCATCCTTCCCAATCTCTTATCCACTAATATTATATAAAAGAGAGATGGCTTACCGCATGCTGTGTATAAGTCTGTGTGTGTTGAAGCAAGATGGTATTTAACCTTGATCTCAATCTCCAGGAGCAGCAGGGGGTGTAAGGGGGTTAACCTCTAACAAGGTGCACATTTATGAACTCATTCCTGGGCAGTGCGCACACACCTTTTAAAAAATATATCCAATAATGCTAAGATCCTGACTGAGGGCCAAGCAATTTTCCGACTAACACAATGCCCGTAAAACAGTGGCGAGCCGTGACTTTTATACCTAGGCCCTCTGACCTCCCCTTCCCTCGAAAAAAAAGAAGAGTTATTACGTCACAGCGTATACTTCAGCGGAATATCAAAACAGCGGCCCGGGGGCGTCTATCGTTTTTCCAACCCAGTTTAGATTCTGCCTCACACGGCACACCCGCAAAATCTGTATCTGACAAGCGAAATACTGTCCTTTTAAACGCTGCATAGTATACAATATAATAGTGCTTCTTTGTCAATATGACTGACGACCACACTTATGCAGTGCTGAGGAATGTTAATTCATCATTTAATATTAATTCCTGATGGATATAAGAGGGATACATTAGCAAACATCTGTATATTCGTTTTTTTGTTTGTCATGTAACATATTAACGTTTTGACCTTCTGTTGAGGATGTAAAGGTATCTATGTAATATTTTATTTAAAGATAGACATTTATAATATGTTATAAATGTCTATTTTGTTATATAATACAACATATAACATTTGACATTAATAACATATTAACGTTTTGCCATGTAAAAATGAAATGTTGGGACATTTATACAAATGTATTCCTTTACATAAAAGTGCTTTCCAGAGGTGAAAGAAGTGATAAGATCCAGAGTGTAGAAATACTCAAGTATAAGTACTAAAGTATTAGCATCAGAATAGTACCTGAATAACTATAGGCTCTTTTTGTTGCTTTCATTTCAAACCTGGTGTTTTAGTGTGCTCTGGAGGCACACAGAACAATATGGAGTACCCGCAGTTGAAGGTATCTGATAAGACCTATCTCTCAATGTTATGATGAACATCAAATTACATTGGATGTGTTTGCTCATATCAAAGCCTCACCTACACATAGATAGAGGGTGTTGTTTTTTCTCATACTGATATTCTGAACAATCTGTGCTGTTGTATTTGCTGTAAAATGTCTTCATTTGTATTATATGTACAGCAATTTGGCTCGACCAAAGATCGTTTATAAATGTGCTATATAAATACAACTTGATTTGATTTGATTACACATCATCATCATCATCATCATCATCATCATCATCATCATCATCATCATGATCTAAACTATACCACTTAATAACAGACTTATTGTCCAGATAAAAGACAAGGCATTACAAAGAGAATATAAACATTTTAGCATAACTATACCAACTCTTACTGGTATTCTGAGCTGACACAGTATTATGTGTGTGGATTTTAATTAATAGTTGTCTGTTTCCTTGTAGGGTTGGCTACCAAGTGAGTTCAGATACCATGTGTGCCAGTATGAAGAGGTGGTTTCACTGGGGGACCACACTGGTTTTGAGGCCACTTTGAGGCTGGATGTCCACACTGTGGAACAGGTCAAGGAGTGGGTACACAAGCTGAAGGGGTCATCAGGGGTGACATGGAGGGTGGATGTTACCCGACCCAGGTTGGGGAAGCAGGTGCTTTTCAAAGTAAGTGTTGTCTTGTTGATATTTCTTGAAGTTACCTTTTAATGATCCTTTTTACTTTGACCTGTACTATAATAAATCTGCTTTATTTTGTTCAGGCAAGTTATAAGTGTCAGCATGGGGTGAACCCGAGAGCAGCCAAAAGCAGCAAGAACACCTGCTGTCAAGCAAAGATGCACACGACACTCAAGAGTATGGTGGGGAAATGAAGTGAGTTACTGATCCACATAACTTATTATTTCACGTTTAGCTTTTTTTACAATATTGATATATAGATTGATTTATGTTATAGGACCGAAGACCCTACACATGCCTGACCTACCATTTAAGGTTATTCTAATATAAACAGGCACAACCACAATCTTTTTGTTTAGAGGCAGGACCCTGGTATTCGGTGCCCCTCTACACCCTTTGTCACGGTTATCATGTCAGGTCACAGGTCTATGTCTAGGTTTGGGTGTTTTCACTGTTCTCTATGTCATGTTTTCCTCCTGTCGTTAGTTTCCCTGGTGTCCCTGTGTTCTTCTCCTTCCACTCCTCACTGTGTCTCGTTAGCTGATTGTGTTC